>JBBBDQ010001947.1:705000-712500 GCA_037127315.1 Ascarosepion bandense
ACTTGATAGGCCTTGAATCGCTAGTACCACACAGAAAGTTGAATATCCATTCGAGTGGGTGTCTCGCAGGCTTTGATAGAAGCTTTACCAGGCTTCCTCTTGATGCAGGCATATCGCTCGAATTTGTTAGCTCTCATATAGATTGCCGAGCAGTTCATACAAAAGCCTAGAAAACAGCTTGTAATGCCTGAACGCGAGTTGATAGCACGGGGCCTATTGGCAAGTTGGGGCGGCAAGCTGAGTACCAATGAGCGTAGGCTACAGGATCATTTTCATTGAAGAGAGTAAGTAGAACACACACAGTTCGGGAACTCTCCGATAAGACGCTGTCTATGCACGATGGTCGTTCTATTTTAAAATTATTATTTGTATCCTAATAATCCTGAAAATGTCACTTAATAAAAGGCCTGCGAGATAGTTAAGGTTTACAGAAGGCAGATAGTAATGTCGGTTATGGTATGTGTCATAGATGCAAGAAAATGTGGTATTTAAATGAAGGTTATGAATATACCGAACAAAAATGGCGACTGCCTCTTAATAAAAGATTTAATATTAAATGCACAAGAAACATTAGAAAAAAATAAACTACAAGCTCCCAGCTCTTTTCTTCTCATTTGTGACATACTACCTTTGACTAAACTTCATATCTTAGATGTCATGCAGGCTGTTTTTTGTTCTTGCTGCAGTTATCGATTTCGCTTCATCATTATTAGCAAGTCACTGTCGACAGGGTGCTTTCATTGTGGGTCTAGACCAGTGTTTCTCAATCGTTTTAAACAACAACACGCCTCGGAGGAAAGAAAGATACCACGGCACTCTTAGCAACATTTTTAAAGGGTATGCATTTAAATGTTATTAAGGCGAGGGATAAATTAAAAAAAAAACTGGAATTAAGAAGGTAGAAGATAACCACTGACATAGCAATTACATTTTTGATGATAAAAGTTGACTGGGAAGCAAGAGGTAGAAAAGAGAGTTTTTCAAACAAGAAAAGAGTGTAGGCGATGTTGTTTGATGTATTATATTTTAAACATATGTTTTATCGTAATGAACATAGATTTCATCACCAGTGGCTACCAAGCTTAGAAAAATGTTACCCGTGTTGTGCAGATCAAGAAATAATGTAACAAAAAAAATCTTCTGGCACTTCGCAGGTTCTGTAAGATTTTTAGGAATCCATTTTGCATTGATCTTTGAGAAGACAACTGAAAACAGTACAGTGTAAGAGCTACAATTTTACACCTGAATGATTTCAGAAAATTTAGTTTTGCAAAAGTGATTCTTCCGCTGCAAGAATACAAAATTAAATAACTTTAATCTTATTCAAAACTGCAGTTGGATTGTCATTTTGAGGCCTATCACTAAGGTCCGTTTTTTCCAGGATTTTCCTTAAGTATTTTATTTTATTAATAGTAGATTGATACCACTTTGAAACCTGTCACTAAGGTCCGTTTTTTCCAGGATTACCATTAACTATTTTATTTTATTAACAGCAGATTGCTTGCCTTTTTGAGACCGGTCACTAAGGTCCGTTTTTCCAGAATTATTAACTATTTTATTTTATTGACAGTAGATTGCTTGCCACTATGAGACCTGTCACTAAGGTCCGTTTTTTTAGGATTACCGTTAACTATTTTATTTTATTAACAATATATTGTTTGCCACTTTGACACATGTCACTAAGGTTCGTCTTTTCCAGGATTACCATGAACTATATTATTTTATTAGCAGTAGATTGCTTGCCACTTTGCAACCTGTTACTAAGGTCTGTTTCTTCCCGGATTAACATTAACTATTTTATTTTATTAACAGCAGCTGGCTTGGCATTTTGAGGTCTGTCACAAGGTCTGTTTCTTCTAGAATTACCACTAACAATTTTACTTTATTAAAAACAGTGGGCTTGCTGCTTTGAGGCTGGTCACTAAATTCCGTTTCTTCTAAAATTAGCATTAACTATTTTATCTTATTAACAGTAATTGACTTTTCACTTTAAGGTCTGTCACTAAAGAACGTTTCTTGTAGGATTACTATTAATTAATTTATTTTAACAACAGATGCATGCTATTTTGAGGTCTGCCTCTACAGTTCATTTCTTCTAGAATTACAATTAACTATATTGTTTTATTAAGAGAAAATGACTTTCCACTTTGAGACCTCTTAATACGGTCTATTTCATTTTGGATTACCCTTAACTATTGTATTTTTTTTTAGCTGCAGTTGGCTTACTATTGCTGAGTCCATTTCCTATAGGATGACTACTAACATTTTTTTATTAACAGCATGTGTCTTGCAATTTTGATGCCTGTCACTAAGATCCATTTCTTCTAGGATCATAGTTATCCATATTTTATTATAGCCAGCAGATGGTCTGTCATTAGTGTTCATTCTCCTAGAATTAACATTAACTATATTAATTCTAGGATTACTATTAATTATTTTATTTTATTAACACCATATTGAGGCCTGTCACTACGGTCCATTTCTTCTAAGATTACTATTAAATTCTTCTTCTTCTATATGCCCTGTCTCTTCAGGACGTGGGCGATCATGGTTCTCCACGTCTCCCTATCCCTTGTGGCTCTTAGTATGTTTACTCCTGTTACTCCTGGCAAATCCCATTCTGTCATCCACCTGATCAGCCTCTGTAAATATGTTATCCGCTGCCTTTTCTCTGTCTCTCTTTCCTTCTATCTGGCCAGTCAGTATCAGGTTCTCCAAGCTCTCCTTCCTCATTGCGTGTCCCAGGAACTTCGATTGTCTCTTCCTGATGCTCAGTATTAATTTCCTTTTTGTTGCCATTCTTTCCAATACCTCGTCATTGCTTGCATGTTCAGTCCACGATATCCGCAGCATCCTTCTATAGAACCACATTTCCGCTGCTTCCAGTTTTGTCCTCATTTTCAATGATATTGTCCAGCATTGACTCCCGTATTGAAGAACTGACATCACATAGCAATCCAACACTCTTTTCTTTGTTCTTAGTGAAATTTTCCTGTGTGTTAGCACTTTGCTCAGCTTCTGGAACGCGTTCTTTGCCATGCCAATTCGCCTTCGGATCTCTGTGTCGCATTTTCCATCTCCTGTTAGAACACTTCCTAGGTATTTAAATTTTTGTACTTGTTTGAGTCTAGTATCCCATACCTGTATTTGGCATTTTGGGTTGCACCTTTTGCTGATGACCATGCATTCAGTTTTGTTTTGTTTTGTTTTATTAACTGCTGTTGGCTCCCGATTTTTAGGTCTGTCACTAAGGTGCGTTTCTTCTAAGATTACAATTTATTTATTTTATGAACAGCAAATATCTTGCCATTTTGAGGCCTGCCACTACGGCCCACTTCTTTTAGGATTAAACTTATCTGTATTATTTCATAACAAGTAGATGGCTTGGCACTTTGAGGCCCCTCACTACGGTCTATTTCTTGCCACTTTGAGATCTGGCACTGAAGTTTACTTCTTCTATTCGGTGTTATTAACAACAGTTGACTTGCAACAGATAAGATATAACCATAAATTTTACTCCAACAGCTTCTTTTCTCGCGCTTCCCGCCTGCGGAACTCCCTTCCACAAGTCTGCTTTCCCGACAGCTACAATCTCCAGGTGTTTAAATGTAGGGTCAATAGACACCTCCTATCACACTAACTCCCAATTATTCTCAGAACACTCTCATCTACCCAACCCTCATTCTCGGTATCCTTACCCGCCTATCACCCACCCTCTAACATTTCCTATATTTAACGATTCTTGGTATCCCTACCTGCCTATCACCCACCCTTTGACATATCTTATATTTAATCATCCTTTCTCCACTCTATGTAGCCCCCTGCGCAGTAGTGGCAGTGACATGACTTGCTCGGGGTGAAACGCTTATAAAAAAAAATTGAGGCTATTCAATAAGGTCCATTTCTTCTAGGATTATCATTAAATATTTTATTTTATTAACCACAGATAGTTTGCAGTTTGTGGTCTGTCATTACGGCTATTTTCATCTAGATTAGCATTAACTACTTTACCTTATTGGAAGCAGTTGTCTTGCTATATTCAGGCCTGTCAATAACGTCCATTTCTTTTAGGATTACCATGAACGATTTTATTTTATTAAGAACAGATGCCTTACCACTTTGAGGCTTGTCACTACGGTCTATTTCTTCTAGGATTACAATTATCTATTTTATTGTATAACCAGCGGATGCCTTACCACTTTGAGGCCTGTTACTACGGTCCATTTCTTCTAGGATTACTATTAACTATTTTATTTAATTACCAGCATTTGGATTGCAACTGCTTGACCTGTGACTATCGTCCATTTCTTGTAGTAATACAATTAACATTTTTTTTTCATGAACAGCGGATGGCTTGCTATTTTGAGGCCCGTCACTAAGGTTTATTTTTTCTAGCATTACTATGAACTATTTAATTTAATTACCAGCATTTGGATTGCAACTTCTTGACCTGTGACTATCGCCCATTTCTTCTAGGAATACAATTAACATTTTTTTTTTCATGAACAGCGGATGTCTTGCTATTTTGAGGCCCATCACTAAGGTCTATTTTTTTCTAGCATTACTATTAACTATTTTATTTAATTACCAGCATTTGGATTGCAACTTCTTGATCTGTGACTATCGTCCATTTCTTGTAGTAATACAATTAACATTTTTTTTTCATGAACAGCGGATGGCTTGCTATTTTGAGGCCCGTCACTAAGGTCTATTTTTTCTAGCATTACTATTAACTATTTAATTTAATTACCAGCATTTGGATTGCAACTTCTTGACCTGTGACTATCGTCCATTTCTTCTAGGAATACAATTAACATTTTTTTTTTCATGAACAGCGGATGGCTTGCTATTTTGAGGCCCGTCACTAAGGTCTATTTTTTCTAGCATTACTATTAACTATTTAATTTAATTACCAGCATTTGGATTGCAACTTCTTGACCTGTGACTATCGTCCATTTCTTGTAGGAATACAATTAACATTTTTTTCATGAACAGCGGATGGCTTGCTATTTTGAGGCCCGTCACTAAGGTCTATTTTTTCTAGCATTACTATTAACTATTTAATTTAATTACCAGCATTTGGATTGCAACTTCTTGACCTGTGACTATCGTCCATTTCTTGTAGGTATACAATTAATATTCTTTTTCATGAACAGCGGATGGCTTGCTATTTAGAGGTCCGTCACTAAGGTCTATTTTTTCTAGGATTACCATTAACTATTTCATTTTACTGGCTTGCTATTTTGGAGGCTTGTTACTAAGATCCATTTCTTCTAGAATTACGATTAACAGTTTTATTTTAATCATAGCAGATTGCTTGCCACTTTGATTCCTGTCACTACGGTCTGTTTCTTCTAAGATTACCTTTGTGATTGTCGTGAGCAAGATACGCGACATAATGTCAGAAAACGCCAATGGATTGCATGCGTATGGTTTCGTAGAGCAATTATAAGAAAAGTAAATTAAGGGAGTGCGCTTGCGCATATTTAAAACTCTTCCACTTAACCAGTCGGCTGCTTCCTCATGGTTATAAAATGGGTGTGTCTGAAGGCTTTGGCAGTGGAAGCCGATGACGCTGAGAGACGACTGTCCTGTTCCATCTGGTCCTTTTTGATTTGACGGCTACAACCTTAACTATTTTAGTTTAAACAGCAGATGGCTTGCCATGTTGAGTCCTGTCACTAAAGTCTATTTTGTATAGGGCTTACCATTAACTATCTTAGCACTGTCATTAGTTTTTACAATTGCCATTTGTTTTTGACCCCTCATCTTACTTGATCTTGCATTAAGTGCAGCATTTGGATGAATATTCTCTTATCTCTTGTAAATTGATTTCTTTCTCTTGCGTCAACAGGTGGGCCAAAGATTAGTATGGGAAATCTTAATGTCTTTATGTTAAAAACATATCGTTTTGCAAATTCTTGCAAAATCTTTTCACTCTTTTTTTTATTTTATTTTTTTTCAATTGGAGTAGATAGACTAAACTGTCGCCCGGTTCACACTCCACCCACGTCTATTGAACAGGCGAAGAGGCTCATCCCTTGTTTCCTGTTTAGGTTGTGGTTTCCGGCTTTTCTTTTTTCCAATCTTTTCACTCTTACGTAGCCCCCTGCGCATCAGTGGCGTTTTCGCCTTGCTTGGGGTGATATGATTAAAAATATATATATATATATATTTGCAGCATTTATTCAAAGATATTCTGTGAAAGCTCTTTGCTTTATGTACGTGGCAAGATAGACAGCCATTTTTAGAAGAGGTATAGCGAATGAAAACAGATAATTCTACAATTCCCCTTGTGAAATTCTAGACATGCAATATAAATAAAAACAAGGACGTTTGTCATTTTCAAAAGTTAATTAAAATGGATATTTTCATCGACCATCGTGTATATAGCTTAGCTTCATTTCATGTCCTGAAATATTCGTTTCACACCGAGCCTTTCATATAGATGTCATGCATGGAGCCAAACTAGCTTAGAAACATCTAAACTCCCAGCGGTATACAACCGCTTTCGCTGATCGATCATTAAAAATGGCTTCGAGCGAGTGAAGTATGTAGGCATTCGCGACAAAGTTCCTTGATTGTACATCGTAGAATAGCGCTACAGAACCATTAACTAAAACCTGTCCTAAATAGCAGAACACATATCACTTGAGGACTATCAAAAGTAGTAACAACTAAAATGTATAGCACATTTAACTTGAAGAAGAAACAATGACATAATAAAGATGTTGCCGTTTCACACCAACCAAAGAAAAGGTTAAGACGGAAAAAACTGGAAAGAGCGATATCAGCCTACTTGAGAAAAAAAAATCTTCCCTTGAAAAATTGTTTAAATAAAAGAAAATTTATAAATGTCAACTGAGAGCAGTATTTTCTACTCGTTTAATGAATGCATAATGTTCCCTTATAAGGAAACAACTAATATTATCATTGAGACTAATATTCTGACAGTTAAGTACCATACGTGAAACACACATGTTCGATTATGTCTCGGAAGAGATATGACTGACTGCACAGAAGATTTTCCCGCATTAAGTTGCCATTATATTTTGCGGTAGACTGGTTTCCAACTAAATTTAGAGAACCCAATCTGTCTGCCATTTAATCCATAGATGGAGGAAGAAAAGACGGATTCATACTTTTCTCAAGTGCATTTGTGCATAGATGAATGCAACAACTTCAAGTGGAATTCGAATTCGGCTCTCTAATTTCTCGTTCCTACTCGATATCCACTGTACCCCAATGCACATCGAAATGCACCACAACGTATATTTATTGCACCACAACGCACACTAACACTAATATTATCATTTGTAAGCAATGATTTGGGAAGTTCTTTTTATATCTGTTGCACGAGAACATCTGGTAGCTAGAGGGAGTTCCGGCTTTGCAGATGTGTCTTTTCCGCTTTGTTATCTTGGTCTTTTTAAGCGTTATAAAAGACTTAAATTCAGGTAAATTTAAATCAAACTTCCGTGTGTTTCCGTGTGTTTCCGT
>JBBBDQ010001947.1:715000-717500 GCA_037127315.1 Ascarosepion bandense
ACACACACATATATATATATATATATATATATATATACAAACAAATACACAACGGTCTTTATTATAATAGAAATATATATACATATATTCTTCACAATTTGACGGCATAACTATTGTAAAAAATTAAATAATAAGGCACTGTTAAAGAGCGAACACGCGGGAAGAGCTTATATAACTGATAGTAAAGTTTTATAATAGGTAGTAAAAAGAATGAACTCTGCCTCGCTATTGTCTCTATCTCCATGAGCGTGAGAGGCAGGAAATATATATATATATATATATATATATATATATATATATATATTGATTGATTGAATGCATGACTGACAAAATCAAACAAAATAAATGAAAGTCGTGATATAGTGACATACGCAACACTTTTTTGTACCTGATGAAGTAGTTCCTCTTTCTATCTGGTATATTTTCTCTTAACCAAAGAATTGATTCCAAACGCTAAGCGGAAAGGAATTATCGGTGTCGTGTCAGAAGAAAAAAAAATTCTTATCTTCTTTGAGCAGAAATGCCATTTTATTTTAGGTTTCTGAATGTGTGGATTTAGATATGATGACGTTTGGATATCGAACGTAGAAGTGGATAATGTTGATCCGAAAAACAAAAACAAAAACTGAATGAATGAAAGAAAGAAAGGAAAATATAAAAAATGTTATTTATAAAAAGGAAGGAAGAAAAAAAAAGCATTATTGTAAGGTTTCATTTGCACCGATGAAACAAAAAACAAAACAATTGGTAGAAAAACAGAAAAACGTCGAAAATTGGAAATAAATGCATATAAAGGGAGTAACACAAATATGATTATTTAAACTATTCTCACCTAATCAGTCACTCAGTTAAGTATCATACGTGATACACGCTTGGGCGATCATGTCTCGAAAGTGACATGACTGACTGGGCAGAACATTATCTCGCAGTAGGTTGCCATTATTTTCTGTGGTAGATCGGTTGCCAGCCAAGGCTATAGAACCCAATCTGTCCTATTATTTAACCCATAACTGGAGAGAAGAGACGGATTAATACCTTTCCCAAAGGTATTTTAACTGGAATTCGAACTCGGCTCCCCGATTTTTCGTTTCGAGCCGATATTTACAGCACCAAAATGCACAACGCTAATACAAAGCTTAAAAGGCAATCAAAGTAGAGGCTTACTGAATGCGTTTGTTGTAAGTAAAAGAAACAAGAGACTATTATGAAGGTAATTATATATATCCATTAAATCTCTCCTCTGAGCCAAGTCAAACAAGCCAAGATATGTTCTGGCTTTTAATAACCCGAAAAAGGTTGATAAGTCGTAAAATAATCAATCTTGGAATCAAATCCTATTCTTTTTGTACAAACCCTATTTTCTTTCTTTCTTTCTTTCTTTCTTTCTTTCTTTCTTTCTTAATCTCCCTTGTAAAGTTTGCTACATCTAAAACTGAATACCCCCCTACACACGCACACATACACATTCGCACGCACATTATTGGAACGTTTTTCACTCAGGTAATTTTTTCAGCCTGAACTGTGATCTGAGTATGACGATAAACTGCATGCGGGTCTTGGTCTTGACGACAAACTGCATCCGGCAGCAAGGCCTCTAATTTGGGAAGTTTTGAGGAGCATGGAGCTACCTCTTAACTGTTGTTGTTTTGAAATTCACCCTGACCAGGGGAGGTAACACCTGATAGGTTCTCAGCTATGGGCAAATAGTTAACCCCCAAACTAGGGTCAAAACACTGTGAAAGGATAAGAATAGATTTTTTTATAGTGAAAATTCCAGCAATACTTTTATAAAGAAGAAAAATATTATCAACAATATATTTGTAAAAAAAAATATTACTAGCAATACATTTTTGGAGGAAAAAATACTACAGTAATATATTTATAAAGAAAAAAATTAAAAGCAATACATTTTTGAAGAAAAAAATATTCACAGTAATATATTTTTGAAGAAATATATACATAACAGTAATACATCTGACTCACGCCTCTTTACAAAAATACAATGAAACCTGATTTGCAAACTGATTTTTACAAAGAATACATATTATATTCATACGAATCTTTTTTAAAAATCTTTTTGGCATTAAATAACCCATTGAGGTGTTGATGTGCCGTAAATAAAAAAAGAATAAACAAATCAATGAAATCTGATATACAAACTGATTTCTTACAAAGAATACATATTCTATTCATATGAATCTATTACAAAAATCTTTTTGGCATTAAATAACCCATTGAGGTGTTGATGTGCCGTAAATAAAAAGAAAATAAACAAATCAATGATTTCTGATATACAAACTGATTTCTTACAAAGAATACATATTCTATTCATACGAATCTATTGTAAAAATCTTTTTGGCATTAAATAACCCATTGAGGTGTTGATGTGCCGTAAATGAAAAGAAAATAAACAAATCAATGATTTCAGTTATACAAACTGATTTCTTACAAAGAATGCATATTCTATTCATACAAATATATTGTAAAAATCTTGTTGGCA
>JBBBDQ010001947.1:722500-952500 GCA_037127315.1 Ascarosepion bandense
TTGGATTTATTTTACTGAGAAGAATTATACAGTCATCTCTGTAGGGTACTGTGTTATTAACGTTGAAAATAAATCTTCATCGTAACAAGAACAATTTCACCCAGCTCGCAGGCTTCTGCATAATCAAACGCACAAACAGCAATGTTAAAATCTGTGTTGGTTCTTTTAGTCCACAGACAATCATTTTGATAAAACAGAATTTGTTATTTATCGTTTTAACCTCGTTATCGCCAATAGAACCGTAATCTTTGGTTAAATTGATGGCAGACATTAACGAATTTTGTTGATGGACAGGTAAAAATACCAAACATTGAAATGATGAACTTACATTTCTTTTTCGTTTTTATATTAGTAAACCATTCTATGGTTTTTCTTGTTATGTGACTTTTGATAAAACATATTAACTTCTTTGTTAATAGCTTTGTGATACTTATCTACATCGATTTTGTAATGATCGTCTATGTTGTTTGCTTTGATAATTATTTCATCTGATTTCATAATCTATAAAACGCTCTATTGCATTTTTACTGTAGTTCGTTGGTAGCTTCATTAAATATAATTTTGCCAGTTATCGGAAGTAGATCCTTCTCAAAGTCTATTCTCTGTTCATCAGGTAGTGGTGTTTTTGTTTAAATCTTAATTCATAATTCTCGACTTGTATTCATTCTCAACTTGGACTATTCCACTATAAACATTGTGGTTCCTGATCGTACATATTGACTCTTTTACATATGATCGAGTTTGTCATTAAACGAATGAGATGGAAACTTTTTTCATTAAACACAAGAACAAATACATCGAGTATACAAAGGGAGACAATAAAATCACTATACAGTTGCTTACAATAGCAATAGTAAATATACAAGCATTACATTTTATATAGTAAAATTACCAACAATACATATTTATAGTAAAAATGCCTGCAATTCATATTTATATAATTAAAATACCAGAAATACTTATTTATATAGCAAAATACCAGCAATTTATATCGTGAAAATACCACCAATACTTATATATAGTAAAAGTAGCAGTATAGCCCGGCGTTGCTCGGGTGTAATGAAAGCTTTAAAACTAATCCATGGTCCTGGAGCTCGGACTCTTTGGACGTTGGCACGAAAGACTAAAAAGCAATAGTTGTTTCCAGTTAAAGAGAAACCGTAGACTGAAAGAAAAATGAATGGATGTAAGTCAAATTTTGATTCCCTGGTATCGATATCAAATAAGTTTTTTTCGTCGTAAACTGAATTTTGAAGGCTAAATAAGTCCTCCGAGTAAATGGTATCATGGCTGAGACTAAGAACTACAATTATATCTACTTAGAGCCAAACCCGAAGCAAAAACTAAAATCAAATAATACAGACATACAGGCAGATAAACAGACACATACACAAACATCTTGCCCTTTATATATATATATATATATATATATATATATATATATATATATTATCGATTTTCTGCACTATTGTAAGAACTGCAACCTTGAAACTTCTGAATATCGTTTCTTATGTCTTTGTCTATGAGTGTATGAAATTTGATTAAAATCAGACCACGCCTTCTATAAGCCGATTTTTTCGATAATCAATTTTCGATACAAAACCTCGCTAAGAACACTTGCAGACGCTTATAGTACAACTGTGTAAAGTTTAAAAAAGTCGGTTCAGCCGTTTCGGAGTCTATAGGTAACGGATACACACACAGACGCACACACACACAAAGTTTCATTTATAAATAAGTTTAGATTACCAGAAATTTATCTGTAGTTGAAGGCATATAATTGCACACAAAATGTTTAGGTTTCAGCATTAAATTACCATAGAGTTCGACATGCTGCTAAAAATACATCAACCAACGAACCAATTTTAACTCAGATCATCATCCTTCAAAGACTGGTAAATGTTTTAATCTCTATTAGGAAATATAAACCCATAAACCTTATTACAGTCTGCTTATGTCTGGAAAATTTCAGATGACTCGATTATCCACTTTAAATCAATTGATATAAAGACAAAAAAAGACCCCCATTTGTTTGTTTAATGGGTTTCTCTCATAAAGGTACATCCCTACCTTCCGGTATACGTTGTTCGAGGACCATGTTAGATTATCCATTTAACTGAACCAGCAGAAATCGCGTAATAAGTCAATAATATATATATATATATATATATATATATATTATTGGGCGCGTAATATGATATGCGCAACGACGACTTTTGGTCATTTGCCTTTTTGTCGTGAGAGAGCAAACATCCGTTCCATCGCTTTTGTTCGGTCGGTATCACCACAAGTTTTAATAAATATAGTGAGAAGTCACATCTTTGTTTCACACCGCTTTCTATTTTTGTATTTTTACTGAGTTATTTTCTAGTTTGCTCCCAGTATGATATCTTTTTTTTTTTTTTAATCATATCACCCCGAGCAAGGCGGTAAGACCACTGATGTGCCGGGGGCTACGTAAGAGTGAAAAGATTAGAAGAGAGAAAGCCGGAAACCACATCCTAAACAGGAAACAAGGGATGAGCCTCTACACCTGTTCAATAGACGTGGGTGGAGTGTCAACCGGGCGATAGTTTAGACTATCTACTCCAATTGGAAAAAAAAAATAAAAAAGAGAAGAGTGAAAAGATTGGAAGAGAGAAAGCTGGAAACCACATCCTAAACAGGGAACAAGGGATGAGCCTCTACACCTGTTCAATAGACGTGGGTGGAGTGTGAACCGGGCGATAGTTTAGACTATCTACTCCAATTGGAAAAAAAAATAAAAAAGAGAAGAGTGAAAAGATTGGAAGAGAGAAAGCCGGAAACCACATCCTAAACAGGAAACAAGGGATGAGCCTCTACACCTGTTCAATAGACGTGGGTGGAGTGTGAACCGGGCGATAGTTTAGACTATCTACTCCAATTGGAAAAAAAAAATAAAAAAGAGAAGAGTGAAAAGATTGGAAGAGAGAAAGCTGGAAACCACATCCTAAACAGGGAACAAGGGATGAGCCTCTACACCTGTTCAATAGACGTGGGTGGAGTGTGAACCGGGCGATAGTTTAGACTATCTACTCCAATTATATCTAAATTATTCTAGTAATTCCACCACCACCACCAAAAAAAAAGAAAATTTTTTTTCTAGCATTAATAATTTTTTTGTCATATCTTATGAAACGCTTTGTATAATCTATCCTGCATTTGTGTTGCTTTTTCTGATATCATTCTGGTCGGTTGATTTGTTTAATGGCATATCAATACCTTATTGGTCATTTAATGCTTTAATTTTCTTGGAAGCTTTGAAGTAATAAAAATATATGTTATTCTGCTTTCACAATTGAATACATGGTAGATGATACTTTTGTGCACATACATGTTTGTGTAGACATGACTACAAGATATGGATGGACAAGCATTTAACAGTACTGAAAATGAAAATTACAAGCCAAATTCAAATGCTATGTGAAACCGTTTGTTTTCAATTTGCAGGAAGAGGAATGGCTTGAATCTATCACTTCTTTCCCAACTATGGATAAAAACAATAGAGCAGAACAGACTCTCTAGCCTTGGTTGGTAAGAAGCTTAGAAGAAAAATTCTGATTAAAAAAACCATAGATCTGACACTTGCAAAGAGACAGATCCATGGCAGGTGGATTTAAGTACTTTATGAAGCAATAAAATAAGCTGACGAGGTTTTGGAGAGAATGAAAACAAAAAGGAAGCTTATACTTAACACCAAGAAGAGACGGCTGAAGTTTCCGGGGCACACAGTGAGGAAGGAGAGCTTGGGGAATCTGATCTTTGCAGGACGGATAGAGGGAAAGCAAATCGATTGGAAAAATAGTAGAACAACATATTTAGAGCAACAAGAGACAGGAAGAGGTGAAGAGCCGTGAAAGTCTACTTTTTGAAGGAACACGGCACATAAAAGATGACAGTATTGAAATTATTAATTGTATTTGCATATAAGAAAGAGGTTAAGATATTAATATAAAATAGTAAGCTATATGAAGAATATTGCTACACTATCACCCCTAAATTGATGGAGTTTAAAATTTCCCTTACATCATTCGACTATTTCAAAAATTCTGGAAGAAAAATAATTGTCACGATTATTGTTTCTTTCACAAATGTTTGTTGCATCATAGACTTGAAGTATTGCAAGTATGGTAATCAAGACTGCTTGGCATTGAAAGATTTTGAAATGTTCTTCAACTGCCTTGTGTGATATTAACTATGGCTTGCTTTTTAAATATCAGTTAATTAAGGTGCCATAAATGATACATACTAGCAATCATGTCTATTTCGATCCATGACTGATTAAGCAGAAGATTTTACCGTACTAAGTTGCCATTTCTTTCTGCGGTAGACTGGTTGTCAACCAATGCTATAGAAACCAATATGTTCTGCAATTCCATTCCTTTATCCCGATCAGTCGGTTAAGGTGACATACATTATACATGCTAGGGCGATCATGTCCCTTTCGATATATGACTAACTAAGCAGAAGATATTCTCGCAGAAGGCTGCCATTTTTTTATGCCGTAGATTGGTTGCCAAGCGAGGCTATAGAACCCAGTCTGTTCTGTTATTCAACTCATAGCTGAAGGGAAAAGAGATGGGTTAATGCCTTTTCCAAGGGTATTTGAGCGCAGATGAATGCAAGGAATTCAACTGGAATTCGAACATGGTGCTTTGAATTCTCATTCCAAGGAGGTATGCATTCCATCATGCACATTTTTATATACATGGAAGCGTAATTTGATGTTTCCTTGTATAATCTGGCATAGATCATTTCTCTGATAATTAATCTGTAATGAAATTATGTTTCTATAGCCATTTGATAAGAACCAAGTAAATTAAATTATCATAACTAGCAATACCCATAAAAAATTCATGGTGTTCATATTTGAATTTTCTGATGAATTATAATTCTTAGCCAGTGAATGAATGCCTTGCAAGTGACACCTCTAGAAAATACCCGTGTAAACTATCCGATTACATAGTTAAATATTTGATATGAACAATTTTAATAAAATATGGCCATAACAATTATAAGAAGTGCGAGTGTAGAAATTTGTAGGTTAAAAATAGATAAGAATTTCCCATTCGCCAAAGCAGGTGTTAAATGCATGAGAGCATTATCGCCTTTTCTTTCTTCTTTCTTCCTTCTTTTTTCTCTTCCATAAAATTGAACAGCGTCTCCCGTTTCCTTTTCATGCAATCAAAATGAAAGTGTTCATTATTCATTTGATGTAATATTGTGCATAGAGCGGAGGAACAAGCAGAATTAATACAACTAGAGCGATCCTGCAAATATTTTGCTGTATTTTGTTTTACATTGGTTTGTTCCACAGGTTAATATTAAGCAAGAGGGTAAAAATAAATAAGAAATTGACAAAATTTACCATTGCACTTCTTTCTTTCTTTCTTTCTTTCTTTCTTTCTTTAATCCTTCATTCATACTGTTTTCCTTCCTTCCTTCCTTCCTTCCTTCCTTCCTTCCTTCCTTCCTTCCTTCCTTCCTTCCTTCCTGTTAAGGTAATTTACCCATGCACAAATGAACTCTTCCAAACTATAAATAAGAAGCAGTTTCTGCTTTTCGCTAAGGAGAGAGGTCTAGTCCAGCAGATAACTCTGACAGCCGGACCAATACAGTCATGCTGGTGATTCTTCTCACGTTGTATCTGTTTGTACTACAGTTTGTTTGTTTTTTGGTAATATAGTTGTTTAACTCTATTCCGTCATTATGTCTGGCCCCATAACTAGGCCACAACAACTTAGCTTAAGAACCCTTGAGAACTCCAAAATGACTGCGTGGAAATTGCCAATATTGGTTCGACATTAGACACATGGAATTATGTTTTTCGTTACACTTTGTTCTTCTCAACAGTACTTGTTAATTCAGAAAAGAAAATCGAAAAAAAAGAGTAACTAACTTACACTAAACTTGAACGCGATCCGCTAAACTACGAACATTCATGTTTTTTTATCAAGATAAAAAAACACTCGTGATTTCCAGAGTGAGATATAAATTAAAGTTAATTTTTTTATTCATTTTAATTCAATTATTTCTGTTTAATCCTAAAAAAAAGAGACGGTAAAACATGAACGAGTTGAAAATCGCCATGCTAGAAAACCTTAAGTTCCAACTTGAACAGAAAAACCAGCGTGAACTTAAATGGCAAGAAAAACGACATGAAATGTTAAAGCAAGTTGAAAAGGAAAGGCTTGAATTTCAAAAACAAACGACAATCAGACATCAAACACTCAAAAAAATTCTACTTATAATTCAACAACAACAAAGAAACTTACTTAAACTGGCAAACAGGTGACAAATTAGTGAAAACAAAGATGCGTTCTTACAAATAACGCACTTTCTACATATTCTCCAGACGCGGATATAACTTTCGTCTCCTATTTTAGAATATTCGAGGATTTACATGCCACAGATTTCATAAATTGGTCGGATTCTAAGATAGTTCGCCTTCATCTTAAAAAACTGAGCACCACAATGCACACCAAATTTGTGAATTATATTTTACCTCGTAAAACAAGCGAACTGACACTGAAGCTGTTAAAATTCTTACAGAAGCTTTTAGTCATAAAACTTCACTCTTTCATAAGAGATGGAAGTGCACGAATTTAACCAGAAATATAGTGAAGATTGCACTACATTCGCATTGGACGTGAACAAGCATTGCGACGATTTCAAACTGTCAGAATTGAGTGCAAATAATTTCAAGTGTCTGATATTTATTCAGGGACTCGTTTCAGCTAAAGACGCTGAAATTAGACATAGAGTTCTAAATAAATTGGAAAATGAGCCAAACCTTACTCTCCAACAAATAGTGGAAGACTGTCAGAGATTTGTAAGCGTACGCCAAAATTTGAAAAATATCGAGAAATCAGGTATAGCTCACCTAAGAAAAATGCACTAAAAGAAAAAAAACAATTTAATTCTTCCTCTAAATCAAAACAGAAACAAGACAACTTATCCCCTTACCCGTGTTACAGTTGCGGGTCACTACATTAGTATAATGACTGCCCTTACTGGATTGAAAAGTGCCTAAATTGTAGTCGTGTAGGTCACAAAAGCTCACATTGTTGAGCGAGAAAAATAGCTGCATAAAAAACACAAAAGCAGATGAACAAGATGGGTTAAACATTAGAATATACGTGCAAGTACAAATCCTAGGTAAGAAATATTAAACTACAGTTCAATTCTGGTTCAGATTTAACAATCATAAATCTACACACTCGGAAAAAGTTGGGAAAACCAACCATGCTAAGAACTAATAAAATGATCAGATTCGTGACAGGGGAGAAAATCAAGTTTAAGGGAGAACTTATCAGTAATGTAACTTTTCAAGGAAGGACATTAAAACTAAAAACGTTAATATTAAAGAATGCAGAAACTTTATTCGGCACCGACTGGATAAAAAAACTTTAAGTCGTGGGACATGCCAATTAATTCATTCTGCCAAAAGCTCGAAAACCTGACCACCTAAGCAAAAATTCTAATAAAAATTTAAAAGAAACTTTTCCGGACGCTTTTTTTTCTGTGGGCTTTGGTCTGCGTAATAAGATGACGGCAAAGTTTGAGTTAAAAGATGACATCGAGCCAGTGTTAAAAAAACAAAAAACAACAAAAAATACAAAACGTGTCCTTCACATCTTTATCAAAAATGAATAAAAACTCGACAGACTAGAAAGAACCGGTGTCGAAAATTGTCTACAGTCAATGGGCTTCACCGACCCACTAATGTGAAAAAGAAGTCAAATGAGATCCTGGTTTGTGCCGATTTCTTGACGGGATTATTTAGCTGTCCCTCCCAGTGAGGGCAAAATGTGATACATGGTCAGTTATGACTGGAATTTCCGGGGTATATGGCCCGGCCAAAAAATGTATGTCTATTATTCCCCAGTCGTGCTTCTACCCTTCGGTGGAACCACGGCTGGGTTATTGCTCTCTGCTCGGAAGCAGAGAGCGCCCTCTACCCGAAGGCAGAGAGCTGACATTTCTTGACGGGGCTTAATGCGGCACTCAAAAACTATCATTAGGAAAAAGCTTTTCAAAAATCGACCTCAGTGTTGCGTATCTTTAAATATCGGTGAGGAAGAATGTTCTAAGCCGCTCTGTATTAACACCTATCGTGGGTTGTACAAGTTCGAACGTTTACTATTCGGGTTGCGCCGGCAAATTTTTAACAACTGATGGATACAATGCTGAGCGACTTTGACTTCACGGTTGCATATTTGAACGAAATATTAATGAACAGTCAAAATGTAGAACAGCATAAGAAACATGTTCGTAAAGTCTTCTCAAGAATTCAGGAGTACAGGTTCAAATTGAAAGAATCCAAATGCGACTTTTTTATGGAGAAAATTAAATACTTAGAACACATTATCGATAAAGAGGGCATAAGATCAGATCCAGAACGGGCTACGGCAATCAAGGTCATGCCAGCTCCCGAAAATGTCTCTATCTTACAGGGTTTCTTAGGATTGGTAAAATTCTACCAGGTGTTTATACCAAATATGCACAACCGTTAAACAAACTTTTGAAAAAAGACAAGAACTGGGGGTGAACACCTAAACGCCAAGAAACATTTGTCAAAATAAAGGAAGTCTTGACGTCGGATTTGTTTCTCACCCACTAGAACCCAGAAGCTGGACATTATAGTTGCCAGCGATGCCAGCTAGTATGGCATTGGAGTATGTATTATGCACAAGATGCCAGACGGATCCCACAAAGCAATAGCTCATGTGTCGAGAACGTTTTTTCTTGCAGAAAAGAATTACTCTCAAACTGAGAAGGAGTCGTTAGGGATTATTTTTGCCGTAACGAAGTTTCACCAGTACATTCACAGTAGACACTTTTTTGCCATGCAGACGGACCATAAACTGTTACTGACCATCTTCGGTTTCAAAAGATGGCTGCCTGTGCATACAACCAATAGACTGTGGCGATGGGGAACAATCCTTTCAAATTATAACTTTGAAATGGAGTTCCTACGTCTGAAAAACTCTGTCATGCTGACAAATTGTCCAAATTAATCTCGAAACACAGAGAACTTCTTGAAGATATTGCGATTGATTCTTTTCGAACAAAAAGAGAATTTATAGCCACATAATGCAACACAGTAAGGGAACTTCCTTTAATTCTCGACCAAATTAAACGAGAAGCTGTAAACGATGAGTTTATCAGGTAAAGCAAGACCAAAATTTATGAGAAGGACCAACAGACTGCAGATATTTTTTTCGGTAAAATTTCGGAAGTACTACCGTTGCTATTCCCCTTCAAATTTATCCAAAGTAGCATTATATCAGTGCAAAAGTATGTGCTGAATTCAAGTCCAGTGCAATTTTATCGAAAAAAATTACACATATTTTCATATTTAAAAAAAACAAAAAAACAACAACTCTATCTTTAAATTGTGTACCGAAAAAAAAGAAAAATGGCGCATTACTTCCTTAATCAGACGTAAAGAGGTGGAGGTAAAATGACGGAGGTAAATAGGGGACGCAGCCCGTCATTCTGCAGTTACTTACATGTCTATGTGAGAGTTACGGGAGAGAAGAAGGGCACGGTTCGTTTTTCAAATGGATATTTAGATAAAAAAATGTAAGTTTTTTCGATAAATTGCACTTGATTTGAATTCAGCACATACTTTTTCTATCATACAATGATAGTTTGGATAAATTTGAAGGGGGAATAGCAACGGTAGTACTTCCGAAATTTTACCATTTTTCTTTATGCGACGAAGTACAGCTATATAGTGAGCGAGTCATTATTCCCACAACACAACAAAAAAGAATTCTGAGAGATTTCCATGTCGTTCACCCAGGGATTACAAGGATGAAAAGCCTTATGCACCGTTATATATACTGGCCAAATATAAATAAGGATACACCGTTATATATACTGGCCAAATATAAATAAGGATACACCGTTATATATACTGGCCAAATACAAATAAGGATACACCGTTATATATACTGGCCAAATACAAATAAGGATACACCGTTATATATACTGGCCAAATATAAATAAGGATACACCGTTATATATACTGGCCAAATACAAATAAGGATACACCGTTATATATACTGGCCAAATACAAATAAGGATACACCGTTATATATACTGGCCAAATACAAATAAGGATACACCGTTATATATACTGGCCAAATATAAATAAGGATACACCGTTATATATACTGGCCAAATATAAATAAGGATACACCGTTATATATACTGGCCAAATACAAATAAGGATACACCGTTATATATACTGGCCAAATATAAATAAGGATACACCGTTATATATACTGGCCAAATATAAATAAGGATATTGAAAACATCATAAAATCCTGTAAAGCCTGTGCCTTGATAGCTTAGCTAAGGCAACTCCAATCAAATGTAGTCCTTGCTCCAAAACGGATCGACCATGGTCTCGGAATCATATAGATTTTCCAGGCCCACCAGACGGATTCTACTATTTTATAGTAGTAGATAGTTTTTCTAAGTGGCCCGTAGTTCTTTGCTGCAGAAATCTCACTAAAAAAGTGACAGTCAATTGCCTACACGAACTGTTTGCCAGATTTGGGGTAGTTGATTGTATAGTGTCAGACAATGGGACACAATTTACATCCGGCGATTTTAAAGATTTTTGTGGGACCTTCCAGATCAGTCATATTACCATCGTTCTATATCACAGGTCGGGCGCTTCGTTGACAGACTGAAAAGAGCTCTGAAGAAAGTTAAGGGCACACCCACAGAAAAACCTTACAACAGTTCCTTCAGGTGTATAGAATCACGACCAATAACAACAACACACCATCATCATTAGGCCAGCCGAGGTAATGTTTGCGCGTAAAATCAGGTCTGTATTCGACAAGATACTTCTCAAACAAGCAAAACTTGGGCGAACAAACACGGTACCTACAAAATGCTACTAACCCGAGAAAAAGCGTTTTTTTCAGGATATTTCGGGATAATATTTTTTTCTGCGAAAAGTGTAGGAAATATTGTCTACATAATTAAAGGTCACAGTTTACTCTCAAAAGACATTTAAACCATATCAGGAAACGTCTGTTGGACGATGCTGACAGCTGTCCTCCTGAAAAAAAAAAAAAAAAAAGAAGTCGTGGATGTCATTTTCGAGACTTTTGACAAGTAAATATAAAAAAAATAGCACCCGGAACAGCGCCGTTTAAAAAGAAAAAGGAAAATTACTAGTTTCTCGTCGTTAATCCAAAAAGAAAACTTATTAAAACTTAAGAGAGGAATGTTATGCTAATTTACCTATGCACAAATGAACTCTCCCAAACTATCAATAAGCAGCAGTTTCTGTTTTGTGCACTATTCCAGCAGATAGACCTGACAACGGGATTAATACAGTCACACTGGTGATCTTCTTTGTTTGTACTACTGATTTTTTTTAAATATAGTTGTTTAACTCTGTTTCTTTTTTGTGTCTTTATTTCTGGCTCCTAACCAGGCTACAACACGTCCTTCCTTCCTTCCTTCCTTCCTTCCTTCCTTCCTTCCTTCCTTCCTTCCTTTTCATTTTCTTTCTTTCTTTCTTTCTTTCTTTCTTTCTTTCTTTCTTTCTTTCTTCATACTGCTTTTCTCCGCCACTTCCTTCTCTTTTTTTTTCTTTTTCATTTTTCTTTTTTTTAAATTTATTTCTATATTTCCTTTTTGCTTTTCTTTATTTATACCTTCAATCACATTGTTTTTCCTACTTTCCTACTGCATCTATTAATATTTAATCTTATTCTTTCTCACTGTTAATTAGTCTTTTTTTCTTTCTTTTTTCTTTCTTTCTTTCTTTCTTTTTTTCTTTCTTTCTTTCTTTCTTTCTTTCTATGGTAATGTTTCGTTTGCATCTATTAATATTTAATCTTATTCTTTCTCACTATTAATTAGTCTTTCTTTCTTTCTTTTTTTCTTTCTTTCTTTCTTTCTTTCTTTTTCTTTCTTTCTTTCTTTCTTTCTTTCTTTCTATGGTAATGTTTCGTTTGCATCTATTAATATTTAATCTTATTCTTTCTCATTATTAATTAGTTTCTTTCTTTCTTTTTCTTTTTCTTTCTTTCTTTCTTTTTTTCTTTTTTCTTTCTTTCTTTCTTTCTTTCTTTCTATGGTAATGTTTCGTTTGCATCTATTAATATTTAATCTTATTCTTTCTCACTATTAATTAGTTTCTTTCTTTCTTTCTTTCTTTCTTTCTTTCTTTCTTTCTTTCTTTCTTTCGTCTCCTCTTGTCCGGGGCTGTCATAAATTGTCGGCTCCATCAAATCTCCCCGGTGCCTGTCCAAACAATCAGCAATGTAGTCTGCGATATATCACGTGACATCACTGCCTAGTGCACAAACTCCCAAATGATTCGCATCGAATATTTGTGTCTCCAGTGTTCTTCGCGTACCGTGAATCTCAGGCAAATTTTTCTTCGTATGAGCGTCCTCTCAAAGAGTTCCAAATATAATGTTTCATCGTGCAAGCGCCAAAACCCGCACTGGTTTTCAGTTGTACATAGAATCCTGATTCCTTTCGTGACTTCAGTTATGATAGAAAATCCTTTAACTTCAATTTGTCAGTCGTTCATCTTGGTATCTAATCTTACTCAGCTTCACGTGGAATCAAAATATTATTGTTTTCAATTGAATTAAAACTTTCTTCATTTTAGAAAAAAAAAATAAAGTAAAAACTTCTTGCAACATAAAAATACTAGTCACGATAGGTTCAGTCAGTTATGTGCCATACACGCTTGGGCGATCATGTCTCGAAAGAGACTGGACAGAAGATTATCCCGCAGCAGGTTGCCATTGCTTTCTGCAGAAGACTGGTTGCCAACCAAGGCTATAGAACCCAATCTGTCCTGTTATTTGACCCATGGCTGGAGGGAATAGACGGATTAATACCTTTCCCAAGGGTATTTGCGTGTATATGATTGCAACGAATTCAACTGGAATTCGAACTCTGCTCCCCGATTTGTCGTTCCGAGTCGATATCCACTGGACCACAACGCACATCCCACGATAGGTTACTAAATACATAAATTTATTGCATGTTTGGCATAAGGCCTTTTTTCTAGAATGTTCACTAAGGAGGTAGCGTGAGACCAGTGTCTTGAGAAGAAACGTAGTAAGGTGGGGCAGTCGCCTCCGGGTGAGGGTGTGAAGAGGCGCCGAAATAAAAAGACGCAAATTTTCATCTAGCGAGAAAAGTTCATCGGTTGCTTATTGTGCAAAATCCCCTCACGACGTAGACGATCATGGTACTCCTAATTTCTAGTTCCTTTCACTTCTAAAGAAATTCTGTCTTTATTTTCTCAAGCTGGCAAAGTATATTATGCGTTGTTTTCCCCTGTCCCTCTTGCATTCGGTTCGTTCTGTGAGTATCAGATTTTCCAAGCCCTCCTTCCTCATTACGTGCCCCAGAAATTTCAACTGCCTCTTCCTGATTTTAAGTATAAGTTTTCTTTTTGTTCCCATTTTCTCAAAAATTTCCGGCTCATGGTATCCTCAGTATCTTTCTGTATAACCACATTTCTGTTGCTTTAAGTCTCTTCTTCATCTTTGAAGATATTACCTGGCATTCACTGCTATATGATCTTTTTTTCCCTGGTGCTCCGTCCACATGAATTTAAGCGTGCTACTAGATTGACATCTAGGTCCCACCCCTTTACCGTTGAAATAGTTAAATGTAACCTTCACTTCTACTTCAAAAGTTTCTTTTCTCGCACTTCCCACCCGTGGAACTCTTTTCCATTTAATTGATTCCCTGATAGGCACAATCTCCAAAAAATTAAATGCAACGTCAATTTCTATCTTAGATCTTCTTGAATATGATTTATCTTTTATCCTTTCTTCAATACCCATTGTACCCAGTTTTTTTCTCTCACTGTGACTCCCTGCACTTTAGTGGATGTCTCGCCTTGCTTGGACTGAAACGATTAAGTAAATAAGAAATATAAGAAGGAGGACAGATATCACGTAACTGTTCAGTTCTCTTTTCTTTGTTTCTAACGAAGTTTTTCTAGATTTTAATACTCTGCTTAGCTTTTGGGATTTTGTAAAATAATATTTTTTTTAAATGTGGACATAAATAAGTCTATAAAATTTAATATTTTCTGTTGGTTTCATAAATCATAGATTTTACTATCTATAACTGGCGTTTCAAATGGATTTCAGAACACTGAACGCGAAATATAGAATTAATTTTATATCTATGTTACACTGATAAATAATGTTACAGGATGACAGGTATTTCGAAACGACTTGCTAATTTCTTTTTCTTTTCAATATCGATTCGTTTCATCCCAAGCAGGGCAGTATTGTCTGGTTGTTGTTTGGTTGTTTTTGTTTTATGGCATAACAACCTCGGCGGGTCATTTATTGCCAACTAAATTTTATTTATTTATTGCTGGTGATACCTTTTTCTTTCAACAATGTATTGTCGTTTTTATATAAGTTTTTGTGTCTAGTAATACTTTTTTCTTTTCGCGTATTAAGATTCATTGGGATTTGTTTTCAAGGTCAGGGTCCCCAAGTCCTACCCTGTTATCTAACCCATAACTGGATTAATACCTTTCCCAAGGGTACCAGTGCTTAAGTGAATTCAACTGGAATTCGAACTTTGCTCACCGATTTCTCTTTCCGAGCCGATATCCACTGCACCACAACGCACATCCGTCACTAAACGCTTACAGCACCTGGTATTCTCAAGCGGTCACCCATCTAAGTACTGTCCAGGCTCAACGTTGCTTAACTTCGGTGATCGAGCGAGAACCGGTGTATTCAACTGTCACTGGTGCGCAGGGGGCTACATAAGAGGAGAGTGAAGAGAAAGAGAAACAGGTTACAGAGGGTGTCGGAGAATGGGTAAGAGAAGGATGACAATACTGGTGGTCAAGAGAGTTACGTAAGATCAGAGTGAAAAATGAGAACAAGATACAAAGAAAAGATAAGAGAAAGATGGGAATCAAGGAGATAAGAGATGGAAAATGACATTGCATTTAAACTCTTCAAGATTGTAGTTATCAGTGAAACAAGTATACGAAAGTGCGAGAAAAGAAGCTGTTGAAGTAGAAATGTGGGCTGCTTTCGTCTGTAAAAGTGTGGGACTTAGTTGCCGGCCTAGTTGCTCGAGTAAATTCGTGTAGAGGGGGTACCAGGGAGCTACGCTTGTTGAAGCAGAAGCCGTGAAAATATTTGTAGAAGGAACAGAGAGAAACCACATCTCGTCGACGAGAAAGTGCAGATTTGTCTTTGGATTTTGTCGGGAACTCCGAGATGAATAGTAAAGGCGACCGGCCAGATATGACAACAATATTCAATGCACGGGCGATTTGAGTCTATTTAATACTGTGGTCTAATTTAATTAAATCTAATTTTACTATTATGTTACTGGAACTACATTTTTGACATAGGTTAAGTTGCAATTAAATCTTTTTTATTGCGATTCAGAGAGTAATAGGTTACAAAAACATATTAATACCTTTCGGTGGTAACTCAGATGGAGGTGTCAAATATATATAAGTCACGGGGGCGCCAAGAACACATACTTTTTTTCTTTTATTTTAATCATATCACTCCGAGCAAGGCGGTAACGCCACTGATGTGCAGGAGGCTACGTAAGAGTGAAAAGATTGGAAAAGAGAAAGCCGGAAACCACATCCTAAACAAGAAACAAGGGATGAGCCATTTCACCCGTTCAATAGACGTGGGTGGAATGTGGACCGGGCGATAGTTTAGTCTATCTACTCCACTTGAAAAAAAAGAGGAAAGAATGGAAACGAGTAAAATATTGGAAAAGAGGAAGCCGGAAACCACATCCTAAACAGGAAACAAGGGATGAGCCTCTTCACCCGTTAAATAGACGTGGGTGGAGTGTGAACCGGGCGATAATTTGGTCTATCTACTCTAATTGAAAAAAAAAAGAGCAAAAGAATGGAAATGAGTAAAAGATTGGAAAAGAGAAAGCCGGAAACCACATCCTAAACAGGAAACAAGGGATGAGCCTCTTCACCTGTTCAATAGACATGCTACGCCACTAAGCTTGTTTTGCCAACAGTTTAAACACTATATCCTCATATTTTTTTAGGTTAAGATATTGTGTTGCTATTAGCTTAATGAGCAACATAACAAAACTCATTATCCGGATTCTGATGAACAGAGCGCGCAGTAGAATTGGCCCAGAGATAGGACAAGAACATGAGTGGCTTAGTTAAAGATACCGGGACGAGGAATGCGATATTCATGCACAGAAAGCTATCTGAAAGAGCAACTCAAATGCCGAAGAGCCTTTATCTTTGCTTTATACACTACGCAAAGGTGTTTGACAAAGTAGGCCAGAAAGACTTGTTCGAGATGCTCAACAACCTCGACATTTTCGGAAAAGACGTTAGGATAATCAAGAATCTATATTGGCAGGAAACTGCTAGTGTTTGGATAGGAGGTGAACTCAGCAGGAATACAAAAATAGAAAGGGGCGTATGACAATGTGTTTTCTCGGGATCGATTCAACATATCTCAGATAAATTAAATCCTTGTCAGGATTCGTGATTGGCGGCCACAGTCTTAACAAATGTAAGATACGCAGATTACACGGTGCTGATAGCAGACACGGAAAGGAAACTGCAGGACCTCCTACAGAAGTTAGCAAAAAAAAAAAAATGCGAGAAGAAAGGACTGAGCATAAACTTTAAAAAAAATTAATGTCTGGTCATCAGCAAAAAGAAAACCCCAAAATGTCAACTACAGGTTGAAGAAACTAAAATAAAACAAGTAAAGAATACTAGGAAAGTGTTTTGACCAATGATGGAAAATGCGACATTGGGATTCAAAGACGCATTGGCATGGCTAAAGATGCATTTCAGAAGCTAAGCAGAGTACTGAGAGACAGGAAAATCTCATTCCAAACAAAGAAACGAGTGCTGAATTGCATACAGAAGGACAAACATTTGTCTTTCTGTATGGAAATGATTGTTGGACGATCTCATCAAAGATGAAGTAGAGGCTTGAATTAGCAGAAATGTGGTTTTACAGAAGGATACTGAGGATATCATGGACTTAGCACGTGAGCCACAATGAGGTGTTGGAGAGGATGTAAACGAGAATAAAACAAACTTAACATAAAAAAAAAGACAGATCAGGTTCCTGGGACACGTAACGAGGACAGAGAGCCTGGAGAATCTAATACTCACAGGATGGATAGAAGAAATGAAAGAAGAAAGCAGCGTGAGATGGATGGCGGAGCAGGGTTTGGGGGAGATACCAAGAGGAAATTTATTGAGAGAGACAAGAGACAGAGCCAACTGGAAGTCCATGACACCTGAAGAGACATGGCACATGAAAAAGAAGAATTGTGCTGTCATGGAAAAAAATCTTTATTTTTTTTAAATCATTTCACCCCAAGCAAGGCAATAGAGCTACTTAGATCCAAGGGGTTAAGAGTGTGACAGAATAAGAGAAAAAGAAAACATTGTGTTTGAATTTGAGTTTTGTTTAACGGTATATCAACCCCTGTGGGCTATTTGATGCCTAAAAGGTGGTTTTTAACGTATTTTTGTTAATGTTCGGTTATAGAGGGAAGGTTGATTTAGTTAGATTTTGATGAATTTTTTAAATATTTTTATTTTAGAAAACTGAATATGTCTTCTAATTTTGTATTCAAAAATGTATTGTTGGGAATATTTTTCTTTCAAAAATGTATATTTTCTATAAAAGTCTATTTTTATGTATATATTGCTATAAAAGCTTATTTTTATATTTTAATAGTGTTTTGACTCCAGTTTAGGTGTCAACTATTTGCCCATAGCTAGGACCGTAACAGGTGTTACCACCCCAGGTCAGGGTAGACCTGGGAACAACAGTAATTAAGAGGTGTTTCCATGCGCCTCACAACCTTTCAATCAGAAGCCTTGCTGCCAGATGCAGTTTATCGTCATGCTCAGGACCAAGAAAAACATTATTAAGGAAAAAGAACAATAAAATAACAGGAATTAAGAAGAGAGAAGATAACGATTGGTATTGCATTTAAATTTTTGAAGATCAAAGTTGGCTGGCAATAAAGCCACCAAGACGCAATGGTTGACTGAGTGTAAAAGAACATGAAAAAAAGAAAAAGAAAACATGAAGGAGTGAGAACAATAAAAAGAATTAAGACAGAAGATAACGATTGGTATTGTATTTAAATTATTAAAGATCAAATTCGACCGTGAAGAGATTAACTGGGAAAGAATTCACAAAACAAAAAGTAGGATAGAAGAAACCGTTAGCATGGAACTTATGGGTATATCAATATGACCATTTAAACTGTAAAATTATGAGACCTTGATATCTATCTATCTATCTATCTATCTATCTATCTATCTATCTATCCAGCTGTTCATGTCAATGTGTTATCTATCTATCTATCTATCTATCTATCTATCTATCTATCTATCTATCTATCTATCTATCTATCCAGCTGTTCATGTCAATGTGTTATCTATCTATCTATCTATCTATCTATCTATCTATCTATCTATCTATCTGTTCATGTCAATGTGTATCTATCTATCTATCTATCTATCTATCTATCTATCTATCTATCTATCTATCTATCTATCCAGCTGTTCATGTCACTATGTTATCTATCTATCTATCTATCTATCTATCTATCTATCTATCTATCTATCTATCTATCTATCCAGCTGTTCATGTCACTGTGTTATCTATCTATCTATCTATCTATCTATCTATCTATCTATCTATCTATCTATCTATCTATCTATCCAGCTGTTCATGTCACTATGTTATCTATCTATCTATCTATCTATCTATCTATCTATCTATCTATCCAGCTGTTCATGTCACTATGTTATCTATCTATCTATCTATCTATCTATCTATCTATCTATCTATCTATCTATCTATCTATCTATCTCTTAGGATAATGAAGAATGTACATTAGCAGCGAACCGCTTGCGTACATATAGGGAGTGAATTCAGCAGTTATACAGAAATAGTAAGGGGCGTAAGGCAAGGATGTGTTTTCTTACCGGATCTATTTAACTTATACAGCGAAACAATTCTAAGAGAAATAAAATCCGGAAAGGAAAATGCAGGACCACCTACAGAAGGTAGCAAAAGAAAAAAATGCGATAAAAAAGGACTGAGCACAAACTTCAAGACAACTGAATGCGTGGTCATCAGCGCAACCCCCCCCCCCAAAAAAAAATGCCAACTACAGTTTGGAGAAACTAATATAAAACAAGTAAAGAAAATTAAATACCTGGAAAGACGCATTGGCCTTATTGTACTGCCTGAAAACACATTTTTGAGATTAACAACATTCAATACAAGCCAGCCATTTATCTATTAAATCATGAAACAATATTTTTACAGAGTTCGAATGTTCACAATTATAATAATCATTTTTTCTAATCATTTCACCCAAAGTAAAGCAATAAAGCCTCTAAGACGCAAGTGTTTAGCAACTGTGAGATGATATTAGAAAACATAAGAGATTCTTATGAATATAGAACCATAAAAGAACTGCTATGAAAAGGACAAAAGATAACAATTGATGTTGCATTTAGATTTTTGAAGCTCAAATTGACTGGAAGCAAGACGCTGAAAGAGAATTCCACAAATAAAAAGTATGAGAAAAGAAACTGTTAGCATAGAACTTACGGTTACATCTCGCATTTTCAACTGCAAAGTGATGAGACCTAACTGTCAATCTAGGAATACGCATAAATTCGTACCAGAAGTTCAGGTACCAAGGAAGAACGCTGGTTAGAACATTATTACAAAGCATTTATATCTCTACGTGCTCGTCTTGTTTTCATGGGATGATAATTGGTTTTAGTTGGACAACGCTCCATCCACAGCCTGCACGAGTGGCATCAAAATGGTTCGAGAAACACTCCTCTAACTTCCGGGTAGCTTTTTAAACCGGCCGTTGAACAGATTTAGACCTCGTTGAGTATTCATGGAACATACTGCAGAATTTACTAAATTTCTGTAATCTTTTTTATCCTATTTTCAACTCAGTACAAGACTTAGACACTCAGGGTAAAGGGCTACTGTTGTGGATCTCGGGAATAGGACCCGCACAAATAAATGAACAACGACGGGTAATTGAGATAGAAAATAAATGTATTAATGTAAGGATACAGACTTGAATGAAGATTAGTAGTCCAGGAATGCGGGTTAGTAAAAAGTATATGTACAAGTCTCTGGAAGTGAAGCCGTAGTATATTGAGTATGTCCGCGTCAGAAGCTGACGAGTACTACGTAATAATCTTCTCGTTGAGTGGAGCACAGAGCTACTATGCACTACAGTGTACTGACTGTTAATCTCTCTACGGACTCTCGTATTCTCCGGTTAACGGTATTCTCCTGTCTCGCTTCTATAACAGTAGTATAGGTATACTCTGGACGAGTCCATCTTTAGTAAAAGGGAGAACCCCCACAATAGTTACTGAATGAGGTTGTTCGAAGGGCGTGAGAGGAGGAAGTAAGAAGTGCATATTATGAGGATATGTAGGATAGTTAAAGTTTGACCTTAGACCCCGAAGAGATTAAGATTGTAGCGATCAAGGAAGTACTCTCTCTAGGTAATCTCTTTCGCAGCAACAATTCGTGGGAAAAAGCTGTACAAGTGAAACCTCTTCCTAACAAATGGAATACAGAGGGAATGAGAATGAGTTCACGTTGTGTGCATGACATGGCAGATCCAAGATATAAGGAATGTAACTGATCTGCAAAATTGCTATGGAAATTTGGTTAGAATACCAAGAAGCTAACAACGTCCCATTTCTTGTTGGGCGGAAAATTATTAATTACACACAAGACCGTGTAAAGATATTTTAGTTCTGAAAAGGGAAGACTGCGCTGTTTCTGACAATAGAATACTATAGGAATGTCAAGGAATCGGCCCTGTTTGCATGACATGGCGGACGCTGTTTTAAAAGTCTAAATGGCTAAATGAATGGTTCCCAAACTTTTTTCTATCATTTCCCCCGACACCCAGTTCAACCATCTAGTTTTTCCCCTTCATGTGTATGAGAGAAAGAGCAGTTAAAACACACTGAGACTACTAATTTATTTTTCAAATGTACAAATATACTGATAAACTGATTTGAGAGTTACAGAGTAAAGTGAATAGAGAGCAGTTAGTAACAACTAACCATAGCCATAGAGAGTGCTTAGTAACAAATAAAAGAACTTTTGTTTGCTCTTCTACTTCAGAATTAAATTAGTGAGAAGAGTGTTGCTTCTTCTTGTGCACCAGTGTATCAATATCAGGGTTAGTTTTGGTAAGCACGCAACGTATGTCACATTCCAGCTCCGGTCGGTTTCGTGCTTTGGGCTTGATTGTGAGTAAAGTAGAAAATCCTGACTCACAAAGGTAGGTCTACTCTCTCTCTCTTTCTTTTTCTCTCTCAGGCATGAGAAAATCCATCTGAGATTTTTTTTTTATTTAGTAGGTAGTGTAATTATTTTTCCCCCTGAGATTTGAAATTTCTCCCAGTTTGGGAATCGCTGGGCTAAATGAAGGAATGTAGGTCATCCGAACGTTTGCTGTGAAAATAGCGACAAAGCGCGAGAGGTTAGCATCATTTCGTCTCGTGGAAAAGCAGGTGTAGCGTTGAAATTTAACGTATCACATTCAAGATTGCGTAATCCTCTCCCATTCCAAAAATAAAAAACAAAAAAAAAACAGTTCAGTTGTGAACATTCCTGGAACGTGTCTTGATCAATATAACCTTACAATTATTTCCACCACATCGTACTTTCTATGCCAGGTCGTATAGCTACCGTTTTACGCGTGAAGAGATGACTTATACGGTATTAGGTAGCTGTTTTTTCATGTTTTGATATTTCAGTGCATTTACTGTATTTATCCATAGAAGTGGGCGTGCATGAGCGCGGGCAAAAAATGAAAAAAGGATGATCGATAATATGGAATGGAAAGTTCAAAGATAATATTTTGGAGTAAATATTTTTCATATTTCATCGACAATTCCATAAAACAGGCAAATGCATGAATTTAATACCAGTGTCAGTTATCTCCCCTATCAGAAAAGTATGTATTTTTATAATTATGAAGTGCCTAAAAGTTAGATGATGGAAACCGGGTTTAGTCTTGCTGGCCACTACGATTGATTAGTATGTTCGATACCGACTTGGTACTCAATCTTAAATAACTCAAATTTGGTTGTAAAATCACTAAGCAACATTCGGTGTTGGGTAATGGTTAACGAGTCTAGACTGGTCGGCCATTACGACTGAGTAGTATTTTCGATCCTGACTGGGTGCTCAACACAAACATTCGACATTAAATAACTCTAAATAGGTTTCATGTCGTAAAATCAACAGTGTAACAGTTGGTGTTGGATAATGGTTATTGAATAAAGACTTGTTGGCCATTACGACTGAGTCGTATTTTCGATCGTGAATGGGTGCTCAGAACAAACATTTGACATTAAATATCTCAACATCGGTTGACAGGTCGTAAAATAAGCTAAGGATCCTTCGGTGTTGGGTAATCGTTAATGAGTCTGAACTGGTTGATCATTACAACTGAGTAGTATGTTCGATCCTGACTGTGTGGCCAATGCAAAGCAAGAGAGGCGCGCAGGCCTCGGCGATGAACATCCTGATTGGAACTACATGGACTGGCGCTACAGATTCACAAGCACATAACTATGCCATATAATAGAAACTGCATCACTTTAGTATCTTTAATAGCACCAAGAACTAAAATGGCTTTCACATGTAATTTGAAGAGAGAATAATGACGTGATTAAAATTCTGATCTCCCACACTACCACAAACAAAAGGAAATGAAGAAAAACCCCATCAATACTGAAAAAGGCATTAACAGCGACCTGACTTGAGAAACTTATTTTCCTGAAGAAACTGAAAGATTTTATAAATATCAACCAACAGAGAGCTAGAGGGACCAGGTGGATCTTGTGTGTTTGACGCCTTCATGGTCTTGATAATTAACGAACTGAATGCTTGTTTAATGAACGCAGAAAATTTTAGTAAAAGGAAAAGGTTATTATTGTCATCATTATTATCATTATGTATGTGTGTATTTATATAGATGAAAGTGTGGGTAATGTGAACGATTTTGGCCTTTTAAAGTGGAATCAGCAGGCTGAGTTCAAATCCTGTGTAAGTTTGTTGCGTTACTTTCATAAAAATGGCCCCGGGAAAAGCATGAATGCTTCTCTTTTTCCTCCAGGTGTGGATTAAATAGTAGGTTAAAATAAACTCTCTAGCCTTGGGTGGAAACCGGTCTAGGAGAAGGAATTATTAAAGTTCATAACTTTAGAGAAGCCAACAACTCTATTATATTACCTATGAATGAATGGCAATTTAAAGATAATAACGATTAAGAAATTGTGGAGGGCCATGATCGCATTCGTCCTGAATGAAGATAACATTAAAATATGTTTTAATACACTGCTTTTGTAACTAAGATGCTGTCGGAGTTACAGCCCAGGTAAAAATTAGGGTTTTTAATTTCTATTTTGAAGCCAGGTTTCCCACATCTGTTTTTTTTTTATCCCTACATCGATATTTTTGCTAAGTTTAGGTTGCTCAGTATTATATATATCAACCCTTGTTTTGTTATTTAATGTCGTATTTTGCTATGGCTCACACAGTTATCGAACTTTCTGCTCAGTAGCAATGGCTAATCAAACCAGATTCGTTAACCATTACATCACACCAGGCCCCTATTTAGCTAAGTTGGTTGATTTTACTTGTTATGTATTTTAATGTAAAATGTATTTACGATAAACCCAGTGAGGATTGAAATCACTACTTAGCCGTAATGGTCAAACAAATTGCTAACCAATACCCCACCACGTCCAGGTTGCTATGCGAATAGTTTTATAAATAAATCCAGTTATATATGCAATAAAAAAGTTTTCAACTTGCGTCTGCATATATTAACACACATCTAGGCGCGCAAGGAAACAGTTTATTTCCTGTTCTGATAGAATTTTGAAGACAGTTATATTCACTGTTGTCGCCTTAGAATTGATCATTGAAGTATTCAAAAATGACAAGTCTGAAGCGAGGTCTGCGTCGTCTTTCATTGACAAATGATGGTTGCATGCTTCACTCAACACCAAGACAATAGCGAAGAGAAAGACAAGTAGGCGACACGGCTTTCTTAGCGTTTAATGTTGTTCCAAGGACGATAACCATTCAATGCGAAGAGACACAATCGAAGTCGGTCGCTAGGCGAATGGCCGTAGAGGGAGCAGTTATTTTTATTTCCAATAGTTTCACTTGAATCAAAACAGGGTTGGAGTTATTGTACATAGATTTGGTTGTACATTACTTACTTTTATTCTTTTCGTGTGTTTAGCTTTTAATATCAATTTATTTATTTCTGTTCACATCTGTAGGAAAACGATATATATTTTTTTCGGTACTGGTATAGAATGTGATCTACATTATCATCTACAGCTTAAATCTAGACGGGTTTGTGATCTACATTCGAAATTTTGTTATAAATAAGCAATTCTGATTAGAAGAGTTCGTTACGAGTAAAAATGTGCAGTTTTGCACAAAGGCAGGCGGTATCTTCAAAGACAGTTTTAATTAAAATCTGAATTTGTCATTTGCTTACTAAGTAATCTGACCTCTGCATGACCTTTTGAACGTTTCTGAAATGTAGATACTACCTTTTTATGGTGAGCAGGCAGTAGTCTTTAAAGAAGACAACTGTTTCTGAAATTTGAACTTGTCAGAGAGAGAGAGAGAGAGAGAGAGAGAGAGCGAAAGAGCGAGAGAAAGAGAGAGTAGAAGAAAGAGAGAAAAGAGATAGAGGGTGGTTGCACTTTAGTAGTAAGCTTGCGTTTTGGAAACTTTAGGCATTACTGTAGATCACTATCAAAAACATGCATGTAGATCACATACTATACCAATATCATTTTTTATATCTCAAGAAAAACCTTCAAGAAAACTCGAACAGATTGACCCAAAGAGTTGTCAGTTCAATACCACGCTACATCAGCGGTGAACAAGTAAATTGCAGGGTTAGAGGGCGATAACTCATGACTTCCAAACGAAGTTTTACACAAGGAATGAGGATGATATACCCCAGTAAAGGGTTCGGTTCGAAATTCCTAGCACCTGAAGAAGGCTGAAGCGTACAACGACCGAAATGTCGTACAAATGGCAACAAAGATGAGAACATTAGCCCGAAGAATGTAAATACAGTAAATACTAGCTCATCTCAGAAATATAGACAAACTACAACGTGGTACAGTGGATATCGGCTCGGAACGAGAAACCGGGGAGCCGAGTTCGAATTCCAGCTGAGTCCATTGTATTCACTTACGCGCAAATACCCTTGGGAAAGGTATTAATCCATCTCTTCCTTCCAGTTATGGGTTAAATAGCAGGACAGATTGGGTTCTATAGCCTTGGTCGGCAACCAGTCTACCGCAGAAAGCAATGGCAACCTACTGCGGGATAATCTTCTGCCCAGTCAGTCATGTCTCTTTCGAGACATGATCGCCCAAGCGTGTATCACGTATGGCACTTAACTGACTGACTGACAACATAGTTGAAAAAAAGGTTTTCGAGTGATGCGTTTCGTCCTTTGGAATTTCTTCGGTTTAAACAAAAGATTTCTGAGGACACCATTGACCGAACATGTGAACCGAACATGTGACCAACGACGAGGTTTTAGAGAGGATGCAAACAAATACTTATCTCAACAAATTTGATAAAACTGCAAAAAAACCTGCACCTTACTTCTTCAATGGTGACCCCCGACGCCCAAGAAACACGCACCCTATATCTTCACGAGAGGACAAGCACCTTACATCTACATTGGTAAACCCCGACGTAGAAAAAGAACACCTAATGGAAGAATCACTTCTTCACTGGTTAATACCGACGCCAAAACCCAGCGAGGAACAGACAGTGGAAGAATCCCCACTACCTCACTGGTAAACACCGACATGGAAAAAGAACACCTGATGGAAGAATCACTTCCTCACTGTTGAACACCGACGTCCAAACCCAGCGAGGAACAGGCAGTGGAAGAATCCCCACTACCTCATCGGTGAACACCGACGTAGAAAAAGACCACCTGATGGAAGTATCACTTCCTCACTGTTGAACACCGACGTCCAATCCCAGTGAGGAATCCCTACTACCTCATCGGTGAACACCGACGTGGAAAAGTACATCTGATAGAATTATCACTTCTTCACTAGTGAATACGGGCATCCAAACCCAGCGAGGAACATGGAGTGGAAGATTCTCTACTACCTCACTGGTGAACACCAACGTAGAAAAAGAACATCCGATGGAAGAATTACTTCTTCACTGGTGAACCCTAACGTCCAAACTCAGCGAGGAACATGCAGTGGAAGAATCCCTGCTACCTCACTGGTAAACAGATACGTGGAAAAAGAACAACCGATGAAAGTATCACTTCTTCACTGGTGAATACCGACGAACAAACCCAGCGAGTAACATGCAGTGGAAGAATACTCACTACCTCACCGGAGAGGATGCAAATGAAAAGGAAACTTATACTTAACATCAGGAAGAGATAGCTGAAGTTTTTCTGTTACATAACAAGGAAGTAATACTTGGAGAATATAATACTTACAGGACGGATAGATTGAAAGAGTTACTTGGGAAAGCCACACGAAAAATACTTGATGGGCATGAGCAAGTGGATGGTGGAATGGGGTTTAGGAGAGATACCAAGAGAAATGTGCGTTATGGTGCAGTGGATATCGACTCGGAACGAGAAATCGGTGAGCCGAGTTCGAATTCCAGTTTAATTCATTGCATTCACTTACGCGCAAATACCCCTGGGAAATATATTAATCCGTCTCTTCCTTCCAGTTATGGGTTAAATAACAGGACAGATTGGGTTCTATAGCCTTGGCTAGCAACCAGTCTACCGCAGAAAGCAATGGCAACCTACTGCGGAATAATCTTCTGCCCAGTCAGTCATATCTCTTTGGAGACATGATCGCCCAAGCGTGTATCACTTATGGCACTTAACTGACTGACTGAATATAATAATTGAAATAATGATTAAGGATTCTACTGGTCATAAAGTAGGGGATCGGTTTTCTATTGTTATGAAGTAATAAACTGATCCCCCACTTATTACTACTTAATAATATAATACATCTTTTTTCTCTAGCCATGAGTCAAAGAACAGGACAGATTGGGTTCTATAGCCTTGGTCGGCAACCAGTCTACCGCAGAAAGCAATGGCAACCTACTGCAGGATAATCTTCTGCCCAGTCAGTCATGTCTCTTTGGAGACATGATCGCCCAAGCGTGTTTCACGTATGGCACTTAACTGACTGACTGACCAAGAGAAAAAGTGTAGCGGAGGTTCATGATCGCCTGCATCCTGAAAAGACACAGTAAATAAAGAAGAAGAAAAAGGAAGTGATGCTGAATCGTCTACATATGCGGGGGGGGGGGGGGAGGAGAAGGGGCGTTTAGATATAATTGGGAAACAAAAGAAAAAAATATATTGAAATACAAGTTTTGAATTTTCTGTCAAACCGAAACTATCAAAATGTGTTGTTCGATCCATCAACTTTGTCACAAATACAACTGAAAATAACTGAACTATGTGGAAAAGGTTTTCGTCTGACGTGTTTCGTCCTTTGAGACTTCATCAGACAAAACTAAAAAATGCAAAACAAAAACAAATTGTCATCGTTCCTTCTCGTTTATGCGTATGTGGAGTTGCATCAACGTAAGCACCACTAAAACACGTCACACAAAATCTTTTGTCATACTTTTCCCTAAAATGAATATCTGTCTGTCTGTCTGTCTGTCTATCTATCTATCTATCTATCTATCTATCTATCTATCTATCTATCTATCTTCACTCCATTTTCGATACCTAATTTTTATATTGAATGTTTAAATATAAAATGTTTTTCTTGAAACTTTAATTTTATCTTAATTGAAAGGTAAATGCTTAAATTTACCATTTTCAGTAAGCAAAATACTCTGGTGTATTTTGAATATAATTATATTCATTGGAAATTAAGAATTTTGACATTTTTTAAAATTTTTAATTTTTTTGACATTTTTTGAGCGATGGACACAATTGTAAACAAAAGTTAATTCTCAGTTTTAAAAATCTCGCAAAAATAAGATATACACTTCTCACTCGTTATTTTAAAAAAAAAATACCAAATTTAAAGTTAAATCAATCTGATTTGAGACAGATATTACTTATTTATGGCATGGATTTTAGAATAAACGTATTTCTTAATAACAAAGGTATGATTCGTTGACCTTTCAAGTAGGCGATGACAACACCTGTTATGAATCAATCTGGATGTATGGTGACCAAAAGTTGACATAACTCAATTTATTATTAATATTTCGTAAAGAAACATGTGACCTTTAAATGATAGGTCGCACATAAGTTTCCATAGTAAAAAAATGTGCAGTTTAACATAAATAAAAAAAATTAGAAGTTAATTTTAAAATCTTAATTCAAATTACTTGTATTAAGCTTTTGAATTTTCGATTTGTAAACAAAGTCTTTTTTAATGAATTAATGACCGAAAACTCTGAGTTAATGGAAGAAATTTAAAAGATGTTTGAAACTTTAATTAGCAAAGAAAAAATGAAAACAATTCTTATAAAAATTCATTATTCATAGAATTCTTTTCCTCTTCAGAATATGATAGCTTAAAATTATATTATTTCTAAAATCATTTAAAAGTTTATCTACATTAAAAGTAGCGTAGTTTTAACGCATGTTTGATTTTACTATTCGGAGCAGATTTTCGGAAAAATGGTCTTGTAATTAAAAAAAATACATGATTTACATTTCCCAACGACTCCTGCACTTCATTAATGAAAAAACACATTGGTATAGATTTTTAGAAGTTGTGTGCAATTAATTAGAGTGAAGGGTAACAAATGTAAAAAAATATTTTTATCAAGATTTTCTAAAAATAATACTTGCCTAAATAATTACATTAATTTGTCAATAAGTCCTGAAAGTTTCATTAAAATCAGACAATTAGTTGGTTTTTGCAAGAATTTTCAAATTAATGCGTTTTTGAACGCTAAAAAACGACTTGCATAATATTACGTTTTGCTTAATAGTTACATTACGTAAACATAGCGTGCATCGCCGGCGGAAAATAAAAAGAAAATAACTGAGAATTCGAAAGTTTAAGAAAGGATTAAAGATTTAAAGAAATAATGACAACAAAATTTGGTCTTTTCTCTTAATAATATCAGAAATATTTTGATGATAGAACTTTGTATTTATTAATTTTGAGCCCCTTTTTTTAACATTATGCTATTCTGTTTTTTTCGGCAATAGAGTAGAGGTACCTCTATCTATCTATCTATCTATCTATCTATCTATCTATCCTTATTAAAATATCTTATTGTTATATCTGTCTATATTTTTAATCAGTTTTAACATTTTTCTGTTCATCAATCTCTTTTAATCTGTTCTATGATTCAATCTATATATCTGTTTATATCTTTAGATGTAATATATCCTTTTTCTACCTATTTATATATGTATCTATCTACCCCATTTAATCTGTTCTATCGTTCCTTCGACTCAGTTCTGTCGTTCTATCAAATTGTGTACTTATTTGTCTATATCTTTTAATCTGCTCTTTTCTCTCTCTCTCTCTCTCTCTCTCTCACTATATATATATATATATATATATATATATATATAAGAAATAAATTGTTTGAACATTATTTTCATCGATACTCGTATTCAAGTAGATATTCTGTTTTTTAATGAAACAGCATTATATATTTATATCTACTGGCCTGATTATTTACGATAATGTTTTTTTATTACGAAAATGTGTGTCATTCGACAGGATTCGAACCTGCGACCCCTATCTTCATAGGGGAAGCTACCATTTGATCTGGGAACGTCATAGACACAGCGAACCACGAATGACCTCCAGTCTAAACGAGGTTTCAATCAAGCCTATATAACACAATTTTCGACTCATCGCAACAACCATATGTGCTCTGAAATGTATCGTAATGTTAACAAATGTAAACATGTTACGGAAATTAACGAATTTTAACGAAACTTGGTTATAAACAACCGAGAATTTGAAATGAATTGTTTGAACATTATTTTTTATCGATACTCGTATTTAAGTAGATATTCTGTTTTTTAATTAAACAGTATTATATATTTATATCTACTGGCCTGATTATTTACGATATTTTTTTTATTATGAAAATGTGTGTCATTCGGCTGGATTCGAATGTTGGAGAATTTTTGTCTTTATTTTCAACTGAAATTAAAGCAAAAATACGACGTTTAGAACGGCTCATGATTAAACATAATAGACATTCATTGTCTCATATATTTAATAGAATATGTTTATAAAATTACTTGCTGCCTCGATATACTAAATATATATATATATATATATATATATATATATATATATATTAATCATTTCACCCCAAGCAAGGTGGTACTGCCACTGATGCGCAGGGGTTAAATAAGAGTAAACGTTTAGACATGAGGAGAGTCAAGAGAAAGACGGAGCAGTTACAGGGGGTGTCAGGGAAAGGGCAAGAGAAGGATGGGAACACAGGTGTGAAGACAGTTGCAAAGGTAGAGAGAAAGAAAAAGATATACAGGGTGATGTAGAAAGAACTGGAGTCAAGTGCATAAGAGATGGATATTGACATTGCATTTAAATTCCTAGAAGTTGTAGCCTCAGGAAAGCAAGTATATGGAAGGGACTTCCACAGGTGGGAAGTGCGAGAAAAGAAGCAGAAGGAGTAGAATTTCCGTTTACATGTTATTGGTTTCAAAGTAAAAAGGTGGGACCTAGTTGCTGATCTTGTGGCTCGAGTAAATTCATGTACAGGGGGCACCAGTGAGCTAAGTTCATCTGAGCAGAAGCTGTGGAAGTATTTGCAGAAGCGACACAAGGAAGCCCCATTTCGCCGGTGAGAAAGTGACTGTATCTGAGTTGCCAAGTAGAGATCGATCACATTACAGATTCTCCGTTGGATTTTGTCAAGGACCCATAGGTGGATAGCAGGGGCACCCGACCAGATATGGCAGCAGTATTCAATAAATGGGACAAAATGATATACATATTTTTATATACCAGAACAATCAATAATAGAAGTGATAAAGTGGAAAAGTCTTTGGGTGGCGCGTTTCACACTTTAGGACTTCATCGAGTTAAAGTGCTCTTTCGTAACTATAAATGCACACGAAGGCAGGAAGACGCTGACATTTTTAAGTTTAAATCAGTTAAACAAAAAATGCGTTTGGATCTATATTCTACCCAGTTTCATTTATTTTCTTTGTCTTTCTGCATATTTTTTCATTCCTTTTAGAAAAGAAGCTACTGGAGTAGAATTGTCGGCTGCATTTGGTTGATCTAACTGTAAATGGGTGGGACTTTGTTGCCAGTCTTGTTGCACGAGTAAATTCTTGTGGTGGGTGTACCAGTGACTCAAGTTCGTCGGAGCAAAAGCCATGAAAATAGTTGTAGAATAGACAGAGGGAAGGCACATCCCACCTGTGAGAAAGTGGCTGGAGTCGAGCTGTGATGTTGGGACCTATCACATTACATAATCTACTTTGGAACCTGTCGAGAACACTGAGGTGAACAGCAGGGGAGCCTGACCATATATGACAGCAGTATGTATATATATAAGCCTCATTCCCTGACGACCCGTAGGGTGAAACCGCGGTAGGTTGTGGCTCACTTATAGATTTTTTCGTGTTTTTGCTCTACTACTGCATTTTCGTACTTTCGTATCGAGCACTTTTTCTGGTGTCTAGGTTCCGTTGTGGGTTTTTTTTCTTTCCTGCGGATACTTGACTGTTTGTTCTTGTTCCGCTGGTTTCTTTTTTTTCATCCCCAATATCCGACGACATATTCCGCATGATTTTAACGGATTTAGGTTCTGTTTGTTGACATTTTTTCGAATATTTATGTTTATTTTGAGTAGTGTAAACTTACGGATTCTAGTTTATTGGTATGATATATATATACATATATATATATATATATATATATATATATATATATATATATATATATATATTGGTATGATATATATATATATATATATATATATATATTTATATTGGTATGATATATATGTTATATATCGCCGTACGACGACAAACAACGAGAACACGCATATATAAAAATATAAGGTTATATTTTTATTCCTGACGACGAACCCGTGTGGAACAGAGAATGGAAGAGTGAGAGCGCACATAGAATGGGTCGACGGGAGTGTAGTCTTGCCTGTGGTGTCTCTCTGCTTCCACTGGCCGTTCTCTGCTGGCGAATCCGTGTGTCGAGGTCTTTTTATAGTCTTCTAGAACCGGGACTTTTCCTTCCGGTTTTGCCTCGCCCACGCAACGCCCACGTAATTCCAAGAGACACCTGTTCTGTTTTCCTCCGTAGTCATTTCCGCCGCTGTCGGAAATAAGGTCAAACGAGCCCGACTCATAACCCTGCGACATCCGCTCCAGGCCCCGACAGGATGTATTTCTGAAACACCTGTCTTGTCGTTCGCCGAGCCCTTCACCGACGGGAAACACCATCGATTGCATCAACCTTCCTCGGGTGGGGCCAGATTGCTATATTACATATATATATATATATATATATATATATATATATATATATATATATATATATATATGTATGTATGTATGTATGTATATCGTAAACATTTTATAGTATAAACCTAACTATTTTGAAAATTTATTCTAACTGTATAATCTCTCTTATATTATTTTATCTTTATTTTCTATTACCAAAGTTAATCTATTTATTTCCATATGTATTTCTATTGCACTCGACAATTACTGATAGTAGTTTTAGTTTATATACTAGTTTATATTTATATTTATTTATTTATTTAGTTATTATTATTTATTTATGTGATATTATTTATTAATTATTATTATTTATTATTTTTATACTTTATATTTATTATTATTGTTTTATTACTTTTTATTTTTTATTATTTTTATTATTTTATTATATATTATATATTCATTATTATTATTTTATAATATATTTTTATTTTATTTACTGAGATTATTTTTTATTATTTTACTTTATTTTATTTTAATTTTAATATTAGTTTTTATTTAATTTGTTTTAATTTTAAAAAGTATTTTAATTTTAAATTTTAAATTTATTTTATCTTTCCAATTTATTATATTAGGTCTAATGAATTTATATCTTTATGTTTTTTAAATAACCTTTATTTTACGTTTTATGAATATTTTTTTTATGTATATGGGATTTCATCAATTTTTTAAAAATCCCAAAATATTTAACTTCAAAAAATGTAACTGATGTCTATATGTGTCTGCAATTCATTCCCGGCCAAAATTTAAAATTTCTCTCTCTTAGGCGTTTCCATTATCTCTCCCATTTCTTCCCTCTCTGCATTTTCTCACTTTTTTCTTCTTTATGTTCCCCTTCACTTTATACTTCTTCTTTATGTTTCCTTTCCTCTTTCTTTTCCTTTTCTTTATATAAATACAATTCAAAAAATTTGAGTCCAGACAACGTGTAACCGATGTCAATATCTGTCTGTAATCCACTTCCGGCTAAAATTTAAAATTTATTTTAACCGTTTCCATTGACACTTTCCTCTCTATATTTTCTTACTTATTTTCCTCTTCACTTTCTATTTCTTTCGTATCTTTCCCTTTCCTCTTTCATTTACTTTTCTTGATTTCTCATCTCAATTTCTGATCTTTTCTTCCCTCTTTCTTTCCCTCTTTTTTTAACATCTCGTTCGAAAAGAAAAAAAAAAAGAAAAAATCCCCAAAATAAAGAGAAATGGTGTTTAAATTCTTTTTAAATAGAACTTTTATTACCATCATTATTAACTAACTGATCAGACATTGTTCTTTCAATATCGAAACAAGACGTATAATTTGTAGTTGTTTGCACATGTTCTAAAGTAATAATAATAATAATAATAATAATAATTATATATATATATATATATATATAATGTTAACCATAGCAACAACAATAACAATAGTAAGAGAACTAACTATCTCAAAACTAGTATTAATCAAGCTGTAATTTAAATCGTCGTGTGTAACCCAGCGAGAACAAACTCGGAGGGAAAAATAAGGGGAAGCAAAAAAATAAAAGAAACAAACGAAGTACATGAACAAAAAGTCAAATAGTCGTAAGAAAGAAAAAGAAACCCAAGACGAAAACCCTAACACTAAAGCACTCAATACCAAAGTAGAGCAAACAAAGACAGAAATCTAAGCAAGAGCCAACAACCGACCACGGTTTCGCCAATTTCTCTGACGAGCTGTTAAGGCGAAACCGTGGTCAGTTGTTGGCGCTTGCTTAGATTTCTGTCTTTGTATATATATATCCGAGTGAGTACAGAACAAAGAAATAATTTTTTTTCACCGTCCAAAAACATTAATTTAAGACAGTGCTCGATATATGATGTATAGAGCTGTTAATATTTATTATAAATTATGTTTTAGAACATGTACATAATTTTTTCTATATATGTCCTCTACAATCATATGTTTGTTTCAAATATCACGTTTATCTAAGGAACCCCGAGGAAGACAGCCTCGCCACTAAATGAAAGAGAAAATTCTTAAGGTCAACAAACAAGATGAGTTCCCCAATCACAAAAAACCCCACACAAACACGCAAAACTGACCAAGTAATCAAACCCCTCCACACACCACTTTTTTCGAAATTCTAACCAAAAGATATACCCGACCGATAAAAACGTACATTCCAACAGAATATGCCATTAATCAACAATTTAGCACTTACACACCAAGTTCTTCAAAAGTCTAACGGTCAACACGGAAGACACATTCTCTTCATTATCAATAACCCCAACCAACCCCCCACAACAACAATGAACCAAATATAGACAGCGGATGATTTCAGTTCTTGCCTATTCCTCCTGGTGAGACGTTGGACACCCAACGTTGAAACAAACATATGATTGTAGAGGACATATATAGAAAAAAATTATGTACATGTTCTAAAATATAATATATATATATATATATATGTGTGTGTGTGTGTGTGTGTGTGTGTGTGTGTGTGTGTGTGTTTCATTTATTTGTTTAAACAATATTTCTTAATGAATACTCATATTTGAATAGAGACTCTGTTTTTTATTATTAAACAGTATTTTTGTTTATTTATATCTACCGACCTGAATTACTGTTTAATAATAAAAAGGGGCCTCTACTCCAAGCAAGATAGGAATGCCACTGGTTACAGTGAGCGAAAAAACAAGTTCCAGGGAATGTCGAAGAAAGTATAAGAGATGTATATGAATCAAGTAGGTAGAAGATGTCAACAGAAATTGCATTTTAACTTTTGAAGATTGTAGCTATCAAAGAAGCTTGCAATAGAAGTGGGTTTCACGAATAGGTTGTGCGAGAAAATAAGCTATTAGTGTAGAGGAGGCGCTTACATTTAACTCTTTAGATGATAAAAGGGTGGGACCTTTATACCAATCTGTGCTTCTAATTGAAAATCACAGTATCAAGCTAGTTGTGAAAGAATTGAACTATTTGATTAGATTTAGTCAGAGGTCGGTGAATCTGATACAGAGATCCGAAGTTTCAAATCTATAGCAAAATCTAGTAGCACCCATAAAATAAATGCGGTCGGGGAACCAAGGAAAAAAGATTGTCCGAGCAGTTATTATGAAAATACGTAATTTGGTTTATTTTGTCCTACAGCATATCAACCTTAATGGATTATTTAATGCTGATAAAATGTTTAGGATAACTTCATACAAATAGAGTCTGTATTCTTTGTAAGAAGTCAGTTTGTAAGATCAGGTTTCATTGACGTAGTTTTGTAAAGAGGGCTCATGTTGAGAGTCAAATGTGTTTCTGTTAATATTTAAAAAAATATATTACTAGTGTAGGGGCCTCGGTGATGCCAACAGAATATGCCATTAATCAACAATTTAGCACTTACACACCAAATTCTTCAAAAGTCTAACGGTCAACACGGAAGACACATTCTCTTCATTATCAATAACCCCAACCAACCCCCCACAACAACAATGAACCAAATATAGACAGCGGATGATTTCAGTTCTTGCCTATTCCTCCTGGTGAGACGTTGGACACCCAACGTTGAAACAAACGTATGATTGTAGAGGACATATATAGAAAAAATTGACCTTGTGCCAAACAAGTTCGAAGTCCCCACAATTTAAATATCAGAAGGTTGGATGTTGAAATGTGAAAGGATAAAATATTTCGTGTGTACATTAAAGTAAAGATTTACTAACAGAAAAACAAAAATGAAGAAGAAAACTATAAGTGAAATTTCGTTAACTGAACACTATAACATATTTGCGAGAAGAAAAATACTAATTGCGAGAATGCATGCAGCTTTATAGTTTAAATTGTTCAAAGAGAAATGTAAGTATTTAAAATGTCCACAGAAGTTTAGAGTTCATGGTTGTGTAGTTGCAGAAAAGAAAGTTGGAAGAAGAGGTCGAATGAAACTGTGACTCCGGGTGGCGTGGAGTGAAATTGCTTTTGTTACTGTTATGGGGAACCACTCCTATTCCTTAGATAATGGACTCTCCCTCCTATATTAATAAGAGTTAACAGGAAGTCCTTGAGAAGTTTTTAGAATTTCTTGGGAAGTTCTTTAGAGTTCGATTGGAGTTCAGTAGAACTACTAGGCAGTTGATATTAGTTGGCAGTTAGTCAAATACTAAGGAGTCAGCTTTCAGTGAAAGATTACCATTTTGGGTGCGTTAAGTCGATTAGCAACCGACATAGCACGATTATAACCTTCAGTGGGAAAACTACTCCGCAACAGTTACATTGCCACGAGGTCCGTCAGCTAACCACTTCCATGCTGGACTGGACTTGATCGTATACTGAATGTCCTTAAGTTGTTAATTCTGGTCATGTGACCGGCTCCCAGAGGCATTTTTTTTTCTTTAGAAGTGAAATAACGTTTGACTGACAAGGTAATATGAAATTTCTGTTTACTATTTAATCAGAATCTAGAATTTTGCTTCTCACAGTGACTTGTGAAATTTTCTTAGTTGGGTTTTTCCAAAATATTTTTAGTCGTTTGAATCCGATTTTGTGGGTGTGCAATGTTACTTTGTGTGTTTTTGTTAGTTGATGGATGATATAAGATTTGTTTCCTATACTAGCATATTTGCTATAAAAATTCATGTTTATGCTTTCATAGTGATGTGACACCAGTTTGGGGTCTAACTATTTGCCCTTAGCCGGAAGTCTAACAAATTCGACCACCCTGGGTCAATGTGGATCTGAAAATAATGGCAATTAAGAGGTGGTTCCACGCTCTTCAATAACCACCCAGTCAGAGTCCTTGCTGCCGGGCGTACTTTATCGTCATACCCAGTATGCTGGAAAGTTATGAATAAATGAACAATAAAAAAAATTAAACAGAAAATTAAAAAAAAGAAATTTTTAATTCTCTAACAGTGACGCAATCTGTCGGCCTCATAAGTCGATAAACAAAATGCTGATGTACTGATGTTAACATACTGCTTGGTTGACGCTATTTTCGTATCTTCAAAATAGAAGGGTTGATTGTGTGCGTATGAATTGCTGTCAATGTCGTTTGGTGGCGAATCGTGTCTTCGCCGGCAGTGCTAATCTCCAAACGAGTCGTCTATTAAATTGAGACAATAGACCTCGTCTTCGCTCGCTGTGCTTATTTAACGTCTACCGCAGAGATTGCGGCGTCAGTCGTTTGTAAATGAGCCGGTACTCGCCGACATTGGCTACATTCGTAAAGACTTGATTTCTTATTCTCTTCAAAATTGCACTTAAGCATAGCGTACTTTTCTAAGTTAACACTTACATGCACGTATATATATATATGGATTAGAATATTAAATATATATATATATATATGCAGGTTGCGATGAGTATATTCTCGCCATTTTCTATTTTATATTTAGCGCATTCGTGTTGTTTTTGATTTTGTTGACTGCTCAGTATAGTATAGTCAGTTGGACAATGAGTGTGAGAAAAAAAAGTAGAACGACGCAATTCACCTCGCCAAAAAAATTGAAAACAGCCTATTCTACTGCTTGGCATTTGCACCGGAAGCTCCAAAAGGAACATTTAAGAGAGTTTGGATGTCAATCTGAGGACACTGAAAAGAGTTGAATTATATATCCAGTCAATATCATGGTGTTTGGAGTGATCGCTAGTAATGGCGGCGTTATACCTCCATTCATTTTCTAACAGGGCCTCAGACTCAACACAGAGGCCTACATCAAGTGCCTTCACACACACACACACACACACACACACACACCAAATCCAAAACACCGTCAAAGCAATAAAAACACCAACTGACCGATGAAAAGGATTATAGATAAGCAAAGGCAACTGGAAGATAATTTTAACGTACAAACAAAGTAACCCCAGACCAAAATCATTTCAAATTGGGGTAAGCACTTGATTTATTCATCTGTTTATTTATCTGTTTATCCATTTATACACGGGTTGATATGAGAAACCACACACTATTCAACATGCCAACATTTGATTTATTTTATCTTATTTTATTTTATTTTACTGATTTCATTTATTTTCTTATTTTTTCTACTTACTTATTTATAAAATAACAACTTGGCCATCAGAAACAAAAGGAACTCGATACGTAAAGCCACAAATTTATTCGCCTGAAGAGAGTCAATCTTAGACTCGAAACATGTGTAGCGTCACAAATACCATTATGGACACTACATGTATAATAACAACAACAACAATAAATATACACTTTAAAGAAAACGTTTACGGCCTCTCACACTTTTTATTCTATACCAATTTCTATGGTTGGAACAACCTTATTCCTTTTTCCTCGGTCGTGTTTCAATCCTGGGTAAAAATCAATCGGCTGTCTAACCGTACTGATGAGCTGTGATACAGCGAAACAGATCTGTCTACGGATGACTATATATATATATATATATATATATATATATAGAGAGAGAGAGAGAGAGAAAGAGACAGGGAGAGAGAGAGCTATCTCTCTCTCTCATATATATATATATATACAGATATCTATACGTGAGTTATACACGGTTGTGTAATGGATATTATCTCAGAATGAGAAATCGAAGAGCCAAATTCAAATTCTGGACAAGTTAGTTTCATTTAAGTGCGGATATTAATCTATGGATTAAATAGCTGGACTGTACACTGCTATCACTTTTACAATGAAAAATATCTTAAATCAACAACAAAGAGTTGATAAGACGTAAAAAATGTAAATCAAAATCTTCCATTTCATTACCTCTTCCATCTGTCATCCACTCTTCCCCCACTGATAATCCTACTCTTTCTTTCGACCCCTTTCTGTTCACCAAATCTCTCATCTTCCATAAATTTCTCTAAATCCTGATACCTATAAGCATAGGTGATGGCATTGATGGGATGGCTAGACATTAAGTCAGATAGTATTAAGCAAGTTAGTGTTTTCGTAATAAAATTGATATCAACTAAGTCAGGGTTCGGCAACCTATGATACGCCTGCGATACGTGGCACGCCAAGCAATATTCAATGGCACGCAGGCCCAAATGACATCAGGAAACTGAAAACACTAACTACTACAATGCAAAGAAAATATTTACTTATTTCAAAACAGCTCACACGATGGACTCCCTGGTTGTTTCACTTTCTAAGAGCCTCGCTAATAAGGACACTGACTAATAGAAACGGAAATCTTTCCATGAACATCAGTCTTTTATTAGTTCTACATCTACACGATTGAAGAATTGTTTAGGGTTTAACAGTTCTTCCGAGATCTGTTTGAAGAAAATTGCATTTTGTCTTTCTTTCGGCTTTTCTTTTAACTTATTACCGTGAGTAACTTTTCTCTCAAGTGAAAACAGTGTTAATTTTCAAACGAAGTTGCCTAACACCTGAACAATTAGAAAATTGTGTAAAACTCTAAGTAACAAAATATGTTGCCAGTATTGAACAATTGACTAAGACCATGCAAGTGCAAGGCTCTCATTAATGATAAAAAATATAGAAAAAAAATTTAAACCGTTTATTTCTATAATTATGTATTTATTATTATTTATCTCTATTAATGTGATTTACATATTATTAATGTGGTTTCCATATTATTAATGTAATTTATATATTATTAATGTGGTTTACATATTATTAATGTGATTTACATATTATTAATGTAATTTACATATTATTAATGTGATTTACATATTATTAATGTGGTTTACATATTATTAATGTAATTTACATATTATTAATGTGATTTACATATTATTAATGTGGTTTACATATTATTATATATATTATTAGAGAAAATATATTATAGAACATGGTATATTGACTTTGACTTGTATAAAAATATGTATGCTGTTATCACACACGGAAAGGAAACTACAAGATCTCCTACAGAAGGCAGCTGAAGAGAGTGACAAGAAAGACTACAAATAAATTGCAAGAAGACCGAATATATGGTCATCAGCAAAAAGAGCACCCCAAAATGCCAATTACAGGTGGGGAATACTACAATAAAGAAGGTACAGAAGTTTAAATATCTCAGAAGTGTTCTAATAGAAGACGGAAATTGTGACATAGAGATCCGAAGGCGAATTGGCATGGCAAAGGACGCGTTCCAGAAGTTGAGTAAAGTATTAAGAGACAGGAAAATTTTACTAGAAACAAAGAAAAGTGTACTGGATTGCTATATGATGTCAGTTCTTCAATATGGCAGTGAATACTGGACAATATCATCAAAGATGAAGGAAAAATCTGAAGCAACTGAAATGTGGTTCTACAGAAGGATGCTGCGGATATCATGGATCGATCATGTGACCAATGATATATTTTTGAAAAGGATAGAAACGAAAAGGAAATTAATACTGAGCATCAAGAAAAGACAGCTAAAGTTCCTGGGACATGCAATAAAGAAGGAGGGCTTGGAGAACCTGATACTAACAGGCCAGAAAGAGGGAAAAAGAAACAGGGGGAAAGCAGCGGATAACATATTTGAAGCGCCTAATCAGGTGAATAGCAGAACAAGGGTTGCGTGGTGTAACAGGAGAAGGCGTGCTAAGAGCCACCAGGGATAGGGAGACATGGAAAGCCATGTTCGCATACGTACTGAAAGGACAAGGCACATATACAAAGCCATATTAAAAGAAAGAATAGAGTAAAGGGGACAATCTGAGAAAAATGCTCGCTCATAAGATACCTTGATATGTGTTCAAAAAGGCAAAAGATTGCATGGTCGACAAACAGAGAGTTACGGCTGACATATCTCTGCAGATAAAGGTCATGAGATAAGGTTCAGAACCGGATCATATTTTTGACAGTCGGTGTTGCTTCGTCAAGTTGCCCTACCTCAGAAGCAATATGGCGGACGACACCTAAGAATGGCTTGCAATATAACTACCAAACCGGAGTATTTGGGAAGAAAATTGATGTAGCGTTTTGTGTCGTGTGCCAGTAATCACTACAGTCTGAGAATAGATTGCCCTTAGGACGATCGGATATTCAGCAAATATAACTTGATTTATTAAATCAATTTACATTAATCCTTACACATTTACTTTATGTTTTTCTCTCTATCTTTACACATACACAAACACGCACGCACGCACTGACATACAGACACACATATGTATATAGTGAGAGAGAGAAAGAGAGGGAGAAGCAGATATAGACAGATACATATACAAGCATATATGTGTCGAACAATATACATATTATATTTGAGTATGATATAGACAGATACATATACAAGCATAGATATGTCGAACAATATACATATTATATTTGAGTATGATATAGACAGATACATATACAAGCATATATATGTCGAACAATATACATATTATATTTGAGTATGATATAGACAGATACATATACAAGCATATATATGTCGAACAATATACATATTATATTTGAGTATGATATAGACAGATACATATACAAGCATATATATGTCGAACAATATACATATTATATTTGAGTATGATATAGACAGATACATATACAAGCATATATATGTCGAACAATATACATATTATATTTGAGTATGATATAGACAGATACATATACAAGCATAGATATGTCGAACAATATACATATTATATTTGAGTATGATATAGACAGATACATATACAAGCATATATATGTCGAACAATATACATAATATATTTGAGTATGATATAGACAGATACATATACAAGCATATATATGTCGAACAATATACATATTATATTTGAGTATGATATAGACAGATACATATACAAGCATATATATGTCGAACAATATACATATTATATTTGAGTATGATATAGACAGATACATATACAAGCATATATATGTCGAACAATATACATATTATATTTGAGTATGATATAGACAGATACATATACAAGCATAGATATGTCGAACAATATACATATTATATTTGAGTATGATATAGACAGATGCATATACAAGCATATATATGTCGAACAATATACATATTATATTTGAGTATGATAATATATACATACATACATATATATATATATATATATATATATATATATATATATATATAAACATATAAAATAAAGAACAAATAGGAAACGTCTATCATACCAACATGTTTAAAATTTATTAAAGCTGTATCAGAGGTTGAGAGAAAACAGACGAAACTTTAATAAATGTGAAAATTATTACATTGATATCAGTCAGTTAAGTGCGATACGTGATGAACGCATGGGCGATCATGTCTCGAAAGAGAGATGACTGCCTGAGTAAAAGATTTTCCCGCAATCAGTTACTATTTCTTTCTGCGGTAGACTGGTTGCTAACCAAGGCTATAGAACCCAGTCTGTTCTGCTATTTAACCCACAGATTGAGGGAGAAGAGATGGATTCATATCTTTCCTAAGTGTATTTGCGCGTATGTGAATACAACGAATTTAACTAATAATTCGAACTGAACTGACATACATCTCCTATTTGTTCTTTATTCTATCATTTTGTTTGTTACCAATCCATATTTGAAATTAATTTTATCTTTAACTTTATATATATATATATATATATATATATATATATATATATATATATATATCTGCAGACAGATCTGTTTCGCTGTATCACAGCTCATCAGTACGGTTAGACTCCGATTACTTTTAACCCAGGATTGAAACTCGACCGAATCGGCGCCAGTCGGCGATTCTACCTCTGAGCTATGGGTGCTCGAAAGAAGAAGGCAGACTTTTTATCGCGTATATTATCATTATACACGCCCAATAACTGAGAGTGTTCTAATTTATTGCTGAATGAACAATGCGTATTTGCTAGAGTAGCTACTGTTTTTCAAAGTCTACCGTTCTTCCAGAGTGCTCAATCAGGGTATGAGAGCGTAAATAGTCATCCGCAGACAGATCTATTTCCCAGTATCACAGCTCATCAGTACGGTTGGACTCCGATTGCTTTAAACCCAGGATTGAAACCCGACCGAATTGGCGTCAGTCGGCGATTCTACCTTGGGGCTATGGGAGCACGGTAGAAGAAGGCATAGTTTTTAGCGCGTATATTATTATTATACACGCCAGAGTGCTCTAACTCATTATTGAATGAGCGATGCGTACATGCCAGAGTAGCTACTGTTTTTTAAAGTCTCCCATTCTTCCAGAGTGCCCAATCAGGGCGTGAGAGCGTAAATAATCATCCGCAGACAGATCTGTTTCGCTGTGTCACAGCTCATCAGTACGGTTGGACTCCGATTGCTTTTAACCTAGGATTGAAACCCGACCGAATTGGCGAATTGGCGTCAGTCGGTGATTCTACCTCTGAGGTATGGGCACTCGGTAGAAGAAGGCAGACTTTTAGCGCGTATATATATATATATATATATATATATATATATATATATATATATATATATTGTTATTTTGTTATTACAATGGTTTAATATCACTACACATAAACTTTCATGTTTCATAACAATACTGTTTTTCAGGTTATATGTTAAAATAAACGGTGAAAATGAATTATTTTTAGAATATAAGATGAATTCATGGTTATTTAGATAATTAGGAAGTAGTAGTTAGAGAAAATGGTTTAGGTGTGTCAATATTGATCAAACAAAAATGAAAATTATATTTGGGTTATGAAAGGGAGCAGGATGGTTTGGCTCTAGACATGTCATTTTATAATTTTGTCTGGATAAAATACAAAGTGGGACCTTAGATTTTTTAAATGGTTAGACAATACTTTTTAACAGGAGGTTGGATTTTATTTTTTTTATTGAACAATAGATTTTTTTACCGCTATCTCATGAGTGAAGGAGCTGGAATGTTTAGGCCAGAATTAGGTTTAAATAATTATGGTATACTTAGTTATATTGTACTAAGAATAACAATTAAGTATTATGTAGGTCATTTACTTCAGAAAAATAATTTTTATTTTTTTACTTATGTTTGAGTATAAGTTATAAATGAAACAATGTAATTAATTTAATTTTAAAGAAACTTATTTTGCCTGAGTAAGGTATATAGTGAAACAACACAATACTTAAATAGGTAAATAATTTTTAACAGCAAGTTGGATTTTTTTAAAACTACTTAATGAGTAAAGGGGCTAGAATGTTTATGCTATAATTAGGATAAAAAAATTATGATATATTTAAGTATATTGTAGTTAAGAAAACTAATTAAGTATTGTGTGGGTCATTTATTTTAGTAAAATAATTATTAACTTTTAAGTTATATTAGATCATAAGTTATAAATGAAACATTGTATCTTTTTTTAATAAATTAAAATAGAATTATTTTGTCTGCGTAAGATAAATTGTAGCAACATACATTATATAAATGGGCATGAAAACATGAAAATGTTTGTGTAGTGATATTATGCTTTTATAAACCATTGTAATAACAAAATTACAATATTAAGCTCTACTCTGTATCGAGCACTCTTTATAAAAGTAAATGCTTGAATAGTGGGTTTTAAGCTACGTGTTCTTCCACTTTCTTGTAATATATATATATATATATATATATATATATATATATATATATATATATATGAATAGAATAAATAAATAACAAGTAGGAAATAAGATTTTATCTAACATGGTTCACTGATAACAACCTTTTTCAGAGATTCTTAAAAGACGAATGATTTTAAAAAATCCAAGAGACAGTATGTTGATTGAGATATGGTTTCATTGGTCAGATACGTGTCACGTGTGATAAAGCAACAGATGTAGAAGAAGATAAAACTTGTGTTTGTTTAACTGTATGTGTCAACGCGTTCTTTTTATATAAGACAAGAGAAAACAGTTATGAATGTGTGCGTTGAGAGAAATCAAATGATGTAACGATTTTCATTCGAAATAACGTGTGAATCACGTATGAATCATAAATGAAATGTATTTCCGTTTAAATTCTAGGGAAAATCTTTAAAATAGAATCTTTTAATGAAATAACAAATTACTAAATATCGTTAATGGTTAGCATTTTTCAATGAAATAAAATATAAATATGGAACTCACTTTCATATTCTTGCTTTCCTGACGCTTACAACCTCCAGGAATTTAAATGCAATGTCAATACTCATCTCTTAACCACATGACGCCAGTTCTTTCTTCACAACCCTGTATATCCTTTCCTTTCTCTCCACCTTTTCAACTGTCATCACACCTGTATTCCCACCCTTCTCTTGCTCCTTTCTAACTGGATCGTCTTTCTCTTCACACTCTTCTACTTAATCTTTTTTACTCTTATGTAGCCCCTTGCACATCAGTGGCGTTACTGCCTTGCTCGGTGTGATACGATTAAAAAAAATTAAAATTATTATAATAAAATAATAAAGTAATAATATTATATAAATAAGAACCCTATGAATAAATTATCATAAAAATATTAACGGTTAAAAATTTTGAATGAAATAATAAATTACTAAATAAAATGTAATAATAATAATAATAATAATAATAATAATAATAATAATAATAATAATAATAATAATAAAACTCTACACTGCAGCACTGAAATCAATACTGGATGAAGACCCTCATACAAATCTTAACGAAGTAATATATGCATCAGCAACAGCAGCAACAAAAAAATTGAATATCAAAATAAAAACAAGGCAGTCTCGCAGGCGTGAAGATCCACCTTGGAAAAGAAAAATACAAAAAGAAATCGAACAACTTAGAAGTGAACTATCAGTACTGGATGAACTGAGTAGAGGAATAAATGTAAGAACTAGGAAAAGCAGAAGAGCCGAAAGAAAATATAACATCAGGAATGTAAATGAAGTCTTATCAAATAAAGAAAAAATAAAGCAAAAAATCCAAAGAATAAGACGCTATGAAAAAAGAGCAAGATTTTACAGACAAAACAAGATTTTTCAGATTGATACAAAGAGATTTTACAGGGAAATAGGTAAAAAAAAAATTGAAGAGACAGTACCCACCAGAATGGAAGAAGTCACACAGTTCTGGGAAAAGATATGGGCTTGCCCTAAAGAACTTAGCAAGGAAGTACATTGGATTACGCAAGAGATAGAACGAATGAAAAATAAACCCGAACAGACATGGTCTGGAATTACAGAAGATGATGTTAAATTTGCACTAAAAAAAGCACACAATTGGAAATTCCCAGGTATAGATAAAATTCCTAACTTTTGGCTATATTATTTAAATGCAGCAGATAAAAAACTAGCCAAAGAACTTCAAGAAATGGTTGACGATCCCACTAAAATTCCTGCATGGATGACCAAAGGAATTACATTTCTTCTACCCAAGAATGGTGACACAAACAACCCGAAAAACTACAGACCAATTACATGTCTTCCGACAACATATAAACTATTAACATCTATTTTAACAAAACAGACATATTTATTCTTAGAAAGAAATGACATGATACCGCGTGAACAAAAAGGGTGCAAACGTGGCTGTTATGGTTGTAAAGACCAATTGCTAATTAACAAAATGATCTTGGAAAACTGCTACAGTACAAAGAAAAATCTTAGTACTGCCTGGATAGATTATCGAAAGGCATTCGATAGTGTGCCACATTACTGGATTTTAAAGACTTTAAATATATACAAGATATCGCCCGTCATCATCAATTTCATCAAACAGTGCATGTCTATATGGAAAACAACCCTTTACCTCAATCATATAAATGGAACCTATAAGTCTGATGAAATAAACATCAAAAGAGGTATATTTCAAGGTGATTCTTTATCTCCCTTACTATTCTGCATATCATTAATAGCACTAACCAGTCAACTTAATAAGACAGAATGTGGGTATAAAATAGGCCAAAAGAAAATAAGCCATCTATTTTACATGGATGACTTAAAGTTATATGCTAAGAATGATAATGAGCTGGAAGGTCTTCTGCAAACTGTAAAATGCTTCAGCGAAGACATTGGAATGAAATTTAATTTGAATAAATGTGCTAAAGCTACAGTTTTACGTGGATCAATACAAGAAACATCCTCAATTAGCCTAGACCCTGCTGTAACAATAAAAGAATTGAAACCAGAAGAAGCTTATAAATACCTAGGTGTAAATGAGAGCGAAAACATTCACCATAAAAAAATGAAAGAAATAGTGCGTAAAGAGTACTATAGAAGGCTACAAATGATATTAAAAACTGAATTAAATTCACAGAACAGAGTTATGGCCATTAATAGCCTTGCAATCCCAGTTGTCCAATATAGCTTCAACATCTTAAACTGGACTCTAAACGACATCAGGCGAATGGATGCTAAAACAAGAAAGCTTCTTTCTAAGCATAAGATGCATCATCCAAAGGCTGATGTAGACCGTCTATACATACCCCGTAAAGAAGTTGGAAGAGGTCTTATTCGGCTGGAATTGTCATACAAGACAACAACTATTGGCTTACTAACATACATAGAAACAACAAAGGATTGGATGATACAATTAGTAAGGCAACATGAAGAAAGAAAGAAAAAATATTCAATAATAAAAGAAGGCAGTAAATACAAACAAGATTTACAGTTAGTAGATTCTGTAGAAAAGCAAAACAGAAGCCAAGAACCAACTATTGCGGCAAAAAATATGAAAATGAAAGCCAAAGATAAAGCTCTTGAACAGATGAAACAGCGCTGGCAAGACAAACCTCTGCATGGCCAATATCCAGTACGTGCCAATAAATCCAATGTTGACAAAGTTAATACTCATCGATGGTTACGTGCATCTGGATTAAAGTCTGAAACTGAAGGGTTTATTCTTGCAGCACAAGACCAAAGTCTTTTCACTAGAAACTTTCAGGCAAATATTATGCATAATAATATGGATCCAAAATGTAGGTTTTGTGATAAACACCAAGAAACAATAGACCACCAGAACTCAGGCTGTTCTGTGCTTGCCCCAAATGAATATAAAAATCGCCACGATAGAGTTGGGCAATATTTACATTGGACAATGTGCAAACATTATGGAAAAGCTGTAAACAAACACTGGTATGAACATCACCCAGCACCGGTTACAGAAATAGAAGATGTAACCATTCTATGGGATTACACCATCTACACAGACAGAAAAATTGAAGCAAACAGGCCAGACATTATTGTTAAAAACCAGAAGGAGAAAACTTGTCTATTAATTGATATGGCTTGTCCAGCGGATTGTAATATAGCAATCAAGGAATTTGAAAAACTGTCAAAATATAAAGACCTGGAAATTGAAATAGAAAAAATTGGGAAATTGAAAACAAGAGTTGTGCCAGTGATAGTAGGTGCACTTGGAATGATAAAAAATGGAACAAAACAACACATTGAAAGAATCCCTGGAAACCCCAGCTTAAAAGATATACAAAAAATTGTTTTATTAAGTACAGCCCATACACTAAGGAAAACTTTATCTATGTAATGCTGGGGATGATAGGGAAGACAGAAAAACATGAAATGGAGCCATAACAACACGCCACTACCTGCCTTAGGTCTCCCCGCAGACTTGGTTGGTAGTGAGACCAAAGCAGAAATCGAAATATGATGAAAAATGACATAGTAATAATAGTAATAATAATGATAATAATAAGAAAAAAAGAATGATACGTGACACGTATCTGACCAGTGAGACCATATCTCAATTAACATACTGTCTCTTGGATTTTTTAAATCATCGTCTTTTAAGAATCTCTGAAGAAGCTTGTTATAATTGAAACATGTTAGATTAAAGTCTTATTTCCTATTTGTTATTTAATTATTCTATGAATCTTGTCGGATTCCGATCCATATATTCAACTCATATATATCTAAACTTATTTATAAATGGAACTTTGTGTGTGTGTGTCTGTGTGCGTGTGTGTGTGTCCGTTACCTATAGACTCCGAAACGGCTGAATCGATTTTCTTGAAAATGTTCACAGTTGTACTATAAGCGTCTGCGAGTATTCTTAGCTAGGTTTTGTGTCGAAGTACCTCCGATAAATTTCGAAAATCGATAATCGAAAAATCGGGTTATAGAAGGAGTGGTCCGATTTTAATAAAATTTGATACACACATAGACAAAGACACAAGAAACAATATTCAGAAGTTTCAAGGTTGCAGTTCTTACAATAGTGCAGAAAGTCGATCATATATACATATAAAATGCAAGATGTTTGTGTGTGTGTCTGTTTATCTGTCTGTATGTCCTTTATACAAATCCACAATTTTTATCTGATTCTCACCAAACTTCACACAAATATTCTTTAGGCTGAGTCTGAGCTCCGGGACCATGGATTAGTTTTAAAGTTTCATTATACCCGAGCAACGCCGGGCTATACTGATAGTCATCCGCAGACAGATTTGTATCACAGCTCATCAGTACGGTTAGACAGCCGATTGCTTTTTACCTAGGATTGAAACACGACTTATATATATAGTTTTAGTCCAAATGATTTGTCACATTAACTGAGCAGGTTCATGCTGACTAAAGTTTCATGAAGAAGCCCAGCACAGATGTTTCCTTATATGCCTACATTTCTAACATCTTTCAATTTTAATACGCAAAAGATTATACGTATGAACGGATTTTATTCAAAATAAGTAGACACAATGTTTGCAATTTATTTAATTTGACATGTCTAACAGAAAATTTTCTGCCTAAATACAAATATATATATATATATATATATATATATATATATATATATATTAGTCATCTACATATAACCCTGTTTCGCTGTATCACAGCTCATCAGTGTAGCTAGACACATCCATTTATTTCTGTCCGGGATATATAAATAGACGTGCAAATTAATTGAAACAATTGCTTTAAATTCTTTTCTTTCGTCATACGCTCAGTTTTAGACCTACTGGAGTGACAGGGTGTAATCGATTTCTATTTTTTTCCTCAGATTAAGTAATTTGTAGTGGTGTGCAATAATATGCATATATTTTCAGGGTGTATGATGAAGTTTCTTTGGCCTTGAAAAGTATTGTATCATCCGTGATCGCGACAATTTTTTATCACGCGCAGACACTATTGTCTCGACCGTCGATTAGTTGTCCTACGGATATTGTCTGCGATAGGCGTTACTCCAAGGAAGCATCCAGAATTTGTAAACCAATCGCAAACCTTACAGAGAGGTCACGAATGTTGTTGGTGTCAGCCTTTCAACAGTCAGTGGCGTCATCAAGGCGAAGAAACACACTGGATCCATTAGTCCAAAACGTAAAGGAAAATAAATTCGGAAGAGAAAAACAACCCCAACAGACGGCGTATACGTGGCCAGGGAAAGTTTGAAAGATCTTAGGAAGCCGTTATTTGTTTTGTTTTAATTAATTGGTTCAAAGCTGCAAATAACGTTTTATTCTTCAATGGTCAATGTTCTTTTAGAACGTAGGCGATCATGGCCTTCAATATCTTACTTTCCCTTGTAGTTCTTAACATCGTTTCTCTTGTTACTTCTAACAAACCCCGTTTTTAATCACTTTGCTCAAGTTCATCAAGTATGTCATGCATTGTTTTCTTCTGTCGCTCTTCCCTTCTGTCTGTCCACTGAGTATCAGATTCTTCAATCCTTCCTTCCTCATTACACGTCTCAGAAACTTCATCTATCTTTTCTTGATGTTAAGTATAAGTTTCTTTTTCGTTTCCATCCTCCCTAAAACTTTCGTAGTTGCTCATATGATCTGTATAGGATATCCTCAGCATGCATCTGTAGAACCTCATGTCGGTTGGTTCAAATCTTTCCTTCATCTTTGATGAGATTGTCCAGCATTCGCTGCCATATTTAAAGACTGCCATCTCATAACTATCCAGTGATATTCTCTTTGTCTCCAGCGAAATTTTCCTGTTCTTCAGTACTCTGCTTATCTTTTGGAATGCATCTTTGGTCATGGCAATTTATCTTCGGATCTCAGTGTCACACTTTTCGTCAGCTCTTAGAACACTTCTCAGCTATTTAAATTTCTGATTGATTTTAGTTTCTCCGACAAATATTTAGCATTTTGGGATCCTTTTTGATGGCCACATATTCAGGTTTTTATATTTGATGTTTAGTCTTTTCTTTCCGTTTTCTTTAGCTACCTTCTTGTTAGGGCCAGGAAGAAAGACACGAAAAGAAGAAGGTATGTAGGTTGAATCAGTGTATTGGAATAACAGAACATAAGTCTTTGAATAAGGAAATAAGTCTTTAATCTGACATGTTTCACTTATAACAAGCTTCTTCAGAGATTTTTAAAAGACCAATGATTTAAAAAATCCAAGAGATAGTATGTTGATTGAGATATGGTTTCATTGGTCAGATACGTGTCACGTATCATTCTTTCTTTCTTTCTTTCTTTCTTTCTTCTTCTTCTTCTTCTTCTTCTTCTTCTTCTTCTTATTATTATTATTATTAATTTTTACATTTTATTTAGTAATTTATTATTTCATTAAAAATTTCTAACCCTTAATATTTTTATGATAATTTATACATAGGGTTCTTATTTATATAATATTATTATTTTATTATTATATTATAATAATTTTAATTTTTTTTAATACAAAATAAGAGTGTTATTAGTCAGCAGATAGAAGTGTCCGTCCGAACTGTCATGCTGCGTCTCGACTGCCTCCTTTAGAAAGTCTCGCATGTTAGCATTTATGAACGAGGAAGAGTTCATTCCAATGTAGATAGGGCACCATAACATATCTGTAGGAGTTCATGTAGTCTCCTTTATTGTAGTTTCTGCTATCATCACTGTATCATCTGCTCATCTTATATTGTTCAGATTATGGCCGCCAATGACGAATCCTGGCAACACTCCTAGTTCTCTCAGAATTGCTTCGCTGTTTAGGTTGAATAGATCTGAAGATAAGTTACATCCTTGTTTTACATCACTTTCTATTTTTAATTGCGAATAACTCTTTTATAAGGGTATTGCTGAAATTGTCTGGCAAGGCACTTCGCTTAAGTTCTTTATTATATTTTCCTTGAGGCGTACAAGAAATTTTGTTTTGGAACATAGGGCATGTAAGAACTGCACAAATAATCTTTGAGCACGAGCACTTGCGGATAATCTGTTTGGCATTATCAAGGATATTTAAAAGTTTTGGCACCAAAGATTATTATTTTCGACCACACACACACACACACACACACACACACACACATATATATATATATATATATATATTGTAATCGTGCCGCCCCAAGCAAGGCATTTGACTGCCACTGTTGTGCAAGCGAATTACACAGGAGAAATGTTGAGGAGTGAGAGGTTGCAGGGTGTGTCCTGGAAGAGAGTAGGAGTGGGAAGAGATTACTGATGAGAGTGGGGTGGACGAGGAGGAATGTTCTGAGGAGTGAGAGGTTGCATGGGATGTCAGGAATTGAGTAGGAGAGAGAAGAAAGTACTGATGAGAGTTGGGTGGATGTAGAAAAGCATGAGAGAGAGAGGATGTAAGTTAGTGAGACAGGAGATGACTATTGACTTTACATTTAAATTCTTGGAGATTGTAACTGTCAGGAAAGCAAGTATGCGGGAGAAAATTCCACAGGCGGGAAGTGCGAGGAAAGAATCTTAGAGAGAGAGAGAGAGAGAGAGAGAGAGAGAGAGAGAGAGAGAGAAGCAGAGATAGATACAAGAACAAGCATACAGGTACATGTATATAACATATATATGGAAGCTGTACTTGTGTCTATGCACATATAGATATTACCATCTACCAATCAGTCAGTTAATTGTCATATGTGATACACGCTTGGACAATCATGTCTCGAAAGCATCCTTTCATTCAAACATCTTTATGCAGCTAACAAGGAAGATTCAAATAATTTTTCCGGCATCCTAACATTTATTCAAGAATTCTTATTGGTCCTCAGTGAGTTTGTGATCGGACAAGTTCTCGATGCAAGGTATTTTTATTATTAATAACCAGAGAAGATACTACATCTTAAAACTGAAATTCAAAAATACAAGGAGATTCTCCAAAATACAATAAGCGCAACAAAGCACACAAATGATAAACGCCATCTCAACCACTTCAATGGTACGTTACAACTCAACCAACAACACAGTATTACTAAAAAAGGACTCCGCAACTAAAACTTGTCAGATTGCAAACTCACTGACGAACAAATAGAGTCCTTGAATATTCAATGTTACGAGGATACATTTATATATAAAATAATATTAATAATGTCTAAACTGTGTAGTAAGGGATTCTGTTGAGTCCTACTTGTTATTACAAAGAAGTTTTAATTCATGAAATAGTCGTAAAAAGAAGGAAATTAGAAATAGAACGTTTGGAAGATGCTAGAATGTTCGAGAAAATTCCAGTAGATTCGAGAGATTTCAAGAAATATGCAAATTAGGTGTTAGCCCCTATAAAAATAGGTTTGAGGAAGAGAGTAGTTAGTTGTTGTTAGAGTTGCTGAGACCCTTCAACTATAACACTGTCAGCTCTCTGCTTCCGAGCAGAGAGCAATAACCCAGTCGTGGTTCCGCCGAAGGGTAGAACCACGACTGGGCAAAAATAGACAGACATATTTTTGGCCCGGCTATATGGCCGGGAATACCCACATTAAAATGACCATGTGTCACATCCGGCCTTGTGTGGGAAGGCTAGTAAATACAGTTGTTAACAGAATTTGCTGACGTTAACAACTCCAGCCCGATTCGTAGATCTGTACATCCAGCCGAAATAACCTTGAAGAAATGTTGCTGACCAACTAAAACCCGAAAGAAAACCTTATAGAACTAAATGGGAAATAGATATTTTTGACTTTCATTGACTGTACTGGAAATTATTCTTCATAAATACATTTGAGGACTTCCATAAACTATAGCACTTACACTACTTCGCTAAGTTAAATGGGTAAAGATACTTGACACCTTCCTTCCCCTTCGTAACACTGACGCGTCACTCTGCCAGTAGTAAACTCTATGTTTTCTATTGTAATGCAAAAATTGTATATTTGTAATATAGTCTTATTTTGTGTTATCGTAAATTAAATATTTGTTTGTGATTTAGCACTGAGTTTTGGTCAATAATTTTTTTTACAACTTAACACGTATCACTAACAAAGGGGAAAATGTTAAGATGCTGGAAAAACGTAATAAAATGCGTCATAAAATTTGTTTTTCGAAGATCGAAACCCTTGTAGCCTAACCGGTTAATCTTCGCTACTTAAATATCTTAATGCGCTACAAGTTAAATCTTCATTTTCCTTCAAACATGTATTAAGAAACCTACTAATACAACTGCTTACTGGCTTCATTTTAATATAAATCCTCAAATTAAAAGTTGATAGGGACAGGTGGCGAAAATTTTCAAATCGGATTCTTTTTTCTGTTTTTTTTTAATCATATCACCCCGAGCAAGGCGATAATGCCACTGATGTGCAGGGGGCTACGCAAGAGTGAGAAGATTGGAAAAGAGAAAGCCGGAAACCACATCCTAGACAGAGAACAAGGGATGAGCCTCTTCACCTGTTCAATAGACGTCGGTGGAGTGTGAACCGGGCGATAGTTTAGTCTATCTACTCCAATTGAAAAAAAAGAGTGAAAAGATTGGAATAGAGAAAACCGGAAACCACATCCTAAACAGAGAACAAGGGATGAGCCTCTTCACCTGTTCAATAGACGTGGGTGGAGTGTGAACCGGGCGATAGTTTAGTCTATCTACTCCAATCCGCTTTTAAAAACAAGACACAATGATTAAAACTTGTTTTTGTAAGAGATTCTTAGTCTGGCCGATAACTTTTCAGCACCACAAATGTCAGTTGATTTTCATTTTCAATCAATAGACGTCAATGTATTTATTTAATTTTGCTCATATTTTTATATTGATGTCAATGTCTGCACGCACAACCCGAAGAAGAAGGACACCGACGGGAAATAGACAGATGTACGCACACAAATCATCTTGAATATACTTCATAGATATGAATTCTTGTCTCAATCCAAAATTGATCTGTAGAGCCTTTCCGAACACACACACACACACACACACACACACACACAGACGCACACATGCACACAGACGCAGAAACAAAAACGCAGACATACACAAAGACACACATAAACAAACAGACACATACACAGATACAGACATATACAAACATATACACATATACATAGAAAAAACACGCACAAGCACACTCACAAACAAACCCACTCCCACGCACACAATTACACACATACGCAAACACACACATACACAAACTCACACGCTAACATACCAACATAAACGCACAAGATAACAAACATACAAATATAAACGCAAGCACACATAAACCCACGTACAAACACACACAAAGACACACACTGACATACAGAGAAACAAACACAAAAACAAACACACACACAGAGGCACACATACACACGCACACAAACGCTGTCTCTATATATCTGTTTCTCTCTCTGACGCACAAATAATTCTGCAAATTGATATTACGACGATCCCAGCGAAGATACAGGGGAGTTAATTCGGTAGCGAAATAAAATCACTCTTACATTTGAAACCCAAAATAGAAGAAATGGAAAATGAGAAAGAAAATATATTTTTTATTAACAAATAAAAAAAAAAACTTTATTTTTACCTTTATTGTTAAAGTTTTTCCCTTCAAGGGCTTCTCAATTTAGAGGCTTACCGAATGAAGGGTGTGATTTGAATATCAGAGGATGTGGAACGATATGACAATATGGCGGTATGCTGTAACAAAAATAGAACATCTTACTTACCAAAGTAATGTATAGCCAATGAGTGGGATTCAGCCTTGTACACGTAGCAAAGTAAGATTTGGCTGAAATTGGTCTAGAAATTGAAAGGCTTATTAAAAAAGTACCCAAATGAAACCATAGGCTTGAAATGGTTTCTCTGCAGTAAATGTTCAGAGAAACCATTTTAAGCCTATGTTTCATTTGGGTATACATTTTTTTTAAAGTAAAGATTAGGATGTGCGTTGTGGTGCAGTGGATATCGACTCGGAACTACAAATCGGGGAGCCGAGTTCGAATTCCAGTTGAATTCATTGGATTCACTTACGCGCTAATACCCTTGCAAAGGTATTAATCCGTCTCTTCCCTCCATTTATGGGTTAAATAATATGACAGATTGGGTTCTTTGGCCTTAGCTGGCAACCAGTCTACCGCAGAAAGTAATGGCAACCTACTGCGGGATAATCTTCTGCCCAGTCAGTCATGTTTCTTTCGAGACATGATCGCCCAAAGCGTGTATCACGTATGGCACTGAGCTGACTGAAGTAAAGATTATGAAATAAGAATATATAGAAATTTGACCATTGACACGAAGAGGTCAAGATTGTCGAGTTCAGGAAAGCATCCATGTCAGAATTTGTTCTTGGGGAAAAAGCTGAGTAAAAATTTATCCTTACAAATTGAATATGGAGAAAGTATGGATGATTCAACAACATGGACATAACAATGAGGTGTGTAATATAAACCTAAGACGATATAAAAGGAAGTGTCGAATATGAGGATAAGGAGGATAAAAATGATTGACTCAAAGAGGTTAGGATTGTAATGTTCAGGGAGCATCCATATGGGAGTTTTCAACAAATTAGCCGTTCTTAGGAAGAAACTTTCTTTGTAGAACAAACTTCTTATAAAAATGCAAATGGGTTGAGTGTGAGTCAACCTTGTAGATATAGCAATGTGGATTTTAGCTGCAAATGTCTGAGTTGGAATAGAAATTGAAAGTCTTACTAAAGAAAATGTGTAATTTATTACCATCAATTGTAGAAGTAATTGACATGTATACCCGACCGTAGGTAAGGTCAACAAAAAGTGACAACCAGCTTGAAAGCGATGACCCAGCACTGTTGTGGTTGACAGAGACATCTGGCCTTAAATAACAGTCAACAAAGAACAAGGGTGGCTGACAAATACAACCCGAAAAAGCAAAAATGCGTGGGTGTTTTAAGACTCTATAAAGTCTAGAATTTTTGGTTGAAGCGACAGAGATTGGGTAACGACTCCCGACGGCTCCTTCCTATGTGCGATCTCTCTCCGATTGCCGGTAGTATATAACATACACGATTTTGTGCGCAGTGGGCGGGGGGAACAAAGAAAAAAACGTAAGTTTATAACGAACCTGGTCACCATCTACGAAAACACCGGACGATCGAGTTATAACAGATGATATCAAGGAAAGATAGGTGACTTTTGCAGTCTGTGAGGAAAAGATTAAGTTAAATAGTATTTGGAGTGTGAACTGCGTTCACCATCTCTGATGTTGATACAGAACTCGGGACAGACTAAGAAATTACGAGTCACGGCTCCATTTTTTAGTTTAAGAGGCGATAATTCTCCAAGCTAACCGCATGCCTTTCATCAACAGATAGAATCAGGCCCTTAGGTAATTTTTCTTCGTTTTTTTTTTGTTTTTGTTTGACTCGGTCAGATTTTGAATTACATTTACTGCAGATAATGGCACTTTTTGTGTTCAAACATAGTATCGTTGAAATTAAGAAGTTACATGGATGATGTTAAACTCGAGCAGACATACGCATGGTGTTAATCGAAGTTCATTTACCCAGTGTCAATTTGAAAATTGGGGCGTGGTTACCCATTATGACAGTATGGCTGAACATCGAAAGATCTACTGGTATATACAACGCAGAGAAAATCGAATTTTTGATCATTGCAGAACTTTCTTTTGATGTGTGTGCTATTAACCCTCTAGGGCCATTCGTATCATATTTGATACAGTATTTCCCTATAAGGAAACATTTGGTATTTCCCTATAAGGAAACATTTGGTATTCATTGACTGAGCAGTCAGTACTGCTTTCATTTGAAATTTATAAAATATTTCTCTTAAAAAATTTTTCAGGAAAATATTTTTTTCAAGGCTTGTTTTCATACTGTATCAAATATGATACGAATGGCCCTAGAGGGTTAATAATATAATATGATTAAGGCTTCTACTTGTCATAAAGTGGGGGATCAGTTCTATATTGTTGTGAAGTAATAAACAGATCCCCCACTAATTACTACTTAACCCTCTAGGGCCATTCGTATCATATTTGATACAGTATTTCCCTATAAGGAAACATTTGGTATTTCCCTATAAGGAAATATTTGGTATTCATTGACTGAGCAGTCAGTACTGCTTTCATTTGAAATTTATAAAATATTTCTCTTAAAAAATTTTTCAGGAAAATATTTTTTTCAAGGCTTGTTTTCATACTGTATCAAATATGATACGAATGGCCCTAGAGGGTTAATGAAAATTTACACACACATGCAAACAAAAATAACAGTTAATGGGAGTGTGAAGATTGAATTTATAACAAAAAGGTATTTCTTTGACAGAGGCTGTTGAAATTATAAAATAGTTTTAACCTGTGAAAATTTCATGTTTCTCCAATTTTAAATTTCTGACAAATCTTAATTCTACTGTTAATGATTGAGTAAGCTCATCGCAAGTTCTATGACGATAAAATATTCGTAGAAATTCCCCTATCACATTGTTAAATATTTGTACTTAACAACTTTAGCAAAATATTGCAATGACAATTATAAATGTGAATGCTGGTTGTTATTTTAAGTGAGTACACAAGAAAAATTTTCAAACTGACAACTTTTTCCATTTCACCGAAATAGCCATTAAGCACTTATATCTTCTCTCCTTTCTTTTTATCACTGAAATCAAGTATTGTCTATTCCCTTCTTTTCATATGATCAAAATAAGATAGTCCATTATTTATAAAGTATTGACAGGGTATATATTCTTTCAAGGCTTGTTTTCATACTGTATCAAATATGATACGAATGGCCCTAGATGGTTAAAAAAATAAAAAATAAAAAGAGAAAAAACACTGTGTATTGAGAACATTATAAGAAGGAAATAACGGACAGAACGCAAATTTCAGCACCCTAATTTTATATTTTTCTAGACAGAAAAAAGAAAGAAAATTTTTTTTTTGTATGTTGTAATATATATTTGTCTATATTTATGAGATGAGGTAGTATTTAAATTATTTACATTGTTCGGACGGTTGTCCGCATCTTTATTCAAATGTTTACGACATTTCGAGCGTTTTAGGCTCCGGCCTTCTTCAAGTGCTAATAATTTCGTACCGAACTCTTTATTTCGATCACTGGGATATATCATTCTCATTCCATGTGCGATGCCACTTCAGGTAGCCATGTAGTTATTTCTATTTAGCTCAACTTTTTAAGTTATTTGTTCACCACTTCTGTAGCTTGGTTTTGAACTCACAACTCTTTGGGTTAAGTCACTGAAACTAACCAATGCCTATATTCATTATGCCATTCCTTTTAGAAAAGTATTATTTGCGAGAAAAAAATCTTTTATTAGTTGGGTGTCGGGTATTTTCCAGTGATTCCACTTTTGAATCTTTTACAATCTAATAAATCGGTACTAGTCTGTTTTAAATTTACTTGGTTTCTTAAATATCAAGGCTGTTACAAAGTCTTCATTCCTACTTACAATTAGAATAGGAGTTTTGAGAGTTAACTGATATTTCTGTCACGATTAAAGATTGTGGGTGTGTTTATTAATACACCATTTTGTTTAGTTCCTTGAAAATATTATCCATTGTGTAAAATATTCAACAGGATTTTTCATTTTAAAATTTATTACTCCCCATTCATCACAGACAAATTGTACATATGGGAATAATTAGATTTTCACAGTCTTTGAAGTATTATGGTGTTTGTAGCAAGAATGGTAATTAACAATGTGGTGTTTTGGTGCAAGGAATATTGTATAGTCTCCTTTGGTAAACGATTGAGTGTAGTTATCTTAAGACAGATATATACCAGCCTTCCCCTCTCCCCATTTTTGGCTTTTAAATAAATGAATACCATTTTAGGAGTTTTGAGGATGTGAAGATAGCGTGATGATTATTGCCGTGAAAAACGGGAGCGAAGAGACGAATTCAATGTCTGGATTTTGGGCGCTTGTGCCCATTTCTTACAAGATCATTGACCCTGGAAAAACACAAATCCGTCTCTTCTCTATTAAGCAGCTATAGCTACCAAAAATTGGAGTAGATAGACTAAACTATCACCCGGTTCACACTCCACCCACATCTATTGAACAGGTGAAGAGGCGCATCCCTTGTTTCCTGTTTAGGATGTGGTTTCCGGTTTTCTCTTTTCCAATCTTTTCACTCTTTTTTTTAAATTGGAATAGATAGACTACATTTACAAAAATAGCGCTGTAAGATGTGTCAGCAGTTTGATCTAAAAAGTGAAATTTACTGAGAAATGTTTAGACAGAAAATTTAAACGAAAATAAATCTCTTTCTGCTGTTAAGCAACACAAAGAGACACTTTTGATATACTATGTATCTTGTGTGTAAAGTTCACATTCGCAAAATCTCACGTGTTATTGAAAAAAAGCATGAAATGGCCACTCCCAGAAAATACGCAGGGAAAGTGTAACAAATATTTGGTTTACCTTTGGCAAGCAAATTCATTTAATATGTGAAAGTATGTGAATGCTCCGAGGAACAAAGGTCGTAGTAGTGGGAATTGTGGCGATATATCTGTCAAACGCAATCGCCCAGCGGCCAGTCAGTAACCAAATTGATTGAAAGCAGACGAAAATGAAAATGGTTAAATCGTAGGTTAGTAACTCGGGCCGCGCGACTTCGAAGGAAAATCAATCAATATCTCTTTACTGAAGACAATTGTAGCTATTTTATTCGAATTAACCTGCTCCAAGAATGGCTAAAATTGATTGAGAATATTTCGTTCATTAGGATTCTGAACAGATATAATTATTAATGAATTTTCTGTGAAGATTTCTATTTGACAGAATTCCTGGTTTGGAAGGTTGCTTGGTACATTTTTTTTTTTTTTGCTATTTAGCTCAGCAACAGTATGACTGGACGAAAAGATCAGTGTTTGCCGCTAGCTGAACTAGTGGCCAGAAAAGGTCAAAATTAAAATTTGCATTTTACTCGGCTAGTGATATTATTTTTGTGCAAAAAATGATTCAGCCAAAAGCGTTGAAAAATACAGAACAAAAATATGTTAAAATATCACTAGAAAAGTAGCCATTTTGTTTCGACACTATCTGTGTCTTATCAAGTGATGAGGTTTATTTCAAGTTGCAGAGTTTTAAAAGGTTCAAGACTAGCCAAACACCCCTGAATCAGGGAGGTATTGTTACATAGATATAGTGGATCAATCAAAACAAAGCAATTTCTAATTTGAAGAATATAAGAACGGACACTAAAAATAATTTATCGGTGCATTAACACTAATATTTGATTAAAACAGAGATTAGCTATATATATATATATAATAATAATATCGTACTGATGAGCTGTGATACATCGAAACAGATCTGTCTGCGGATGACTATTCTACGCTCTCACACCCTGATTGAGCACTCTTAAAGAATGGTAGACTTTGAAAAAACAGTAGCTACTCTAGCATCTCCTCATCGTTCATTCAGTAATGAATTTGAACACTCTCAGTTACTGGCGTATTTTACATGGTATATCACCGGCTAAAAGTCCACGTTCTTCTACCGAGCGCCATAGCTCAGAAAAAGAATCGCCGACTGATGTCAATTCGGTCGGGTTTCAATCCCGGCTAAAAGCAATCTGATGTCTAACCGTACTGATGAAACAGATCTATCTGCGAATGACAATATATATATATATATATATATATATATATATATATTTATATATATATATATATATTAAAGAAGGAAATGCTCACCACTTACTTGCTATACGCCTCTTTATACACACGACCGCCGGAATTCCCACCGAAGGAAAGGGGATATGGTTGAAATCTTGGTAGCAAATAAGTGGTGAAGCTTTCGTTGTTTAATATATAGTTAGCGCTACATAGTTCTTTGGACTGTAAATTGAGCACTTTTTAAATAACCGTCCACTGGTATAACCAGTACTACTTTTACTGTTATATATATATATATATATATATATATATATATATATATTCGTCATGCACATACAAGCCTGTTTCGCTGTATCACTGCTCATCAATGTGGCTAAACATCCACATGTTTCTGACCGGGATCGAATCTCGACCGATTTGGCGTCAGTCGGAGTCGCAAACTCCTAAACCTTAGGCATACGGAATCAGAGAAGGGAAATTTTAGCGTGTTGTATATAAGCGGGGTATACACACGCCACTCACCAAAAGAAATCAATTCATTGCTGAAGAGTAATGCATAAATTGTGAAATTGGTAACTGTTTTCTTTAAATTTTCCACTCTAGAAAGCACAATCCTAATGAGAGACTATATGTGTGTGTGCGTGTGTGTGTGTGCGTGTGTGCGTGTGTGTGTGTGTGTGTGTGTGTGTGTGTGTGTGTGTGTGCTTGTGAACCCTATAGACTCTCCTAACGAGTAGGGTGGTGGAGAACTCACCAGATCTGTTGTTACTTACGTGGATTCCGTCGCAAGTATGTTTTTACCGGGTGGAGTTGCTAGCCATACGCTCAACCAGTTTTGAATTCAGACTTGTCCTTCTTCGAGACTTGTTGATAACCAAAGCTACAGAGTTCAGACCACTCTCCCCGTAACCCTTACTTGGTGACGGGGGAGGAGAGATGCACTCATTTTTTAAAGGAGATTTGTGTGAAAGCGAATGCAATTTGGAGTTTGAAACCGGCACACCAATCTTATTTTATTCGCCAATAGTATCTGTGCTTCTCCAACGAGCTGTGAGTTAAATAACATGACAGATTGATTTCTATAGCCTTGGTTGGCAACCGGTCTACGGCAGAAACTATTGTTTGTATTTCCTTAGATTTTTATTTTATCTTACGTTATTTTTTCATTTTTTCGTTGCTGTTTGTATTTCTTTCTCTCTTTTGTTCTTTTTTCTTTTCTTTCGTTCATTCATTCCTTTTTCTTGTTTTTTAATCTTTTTCCCTTTTTCTTCTATTTATTTCCTTCTTTCTATCTCTTTCATTCATTTTTGTCTCATCGTTTTGTTCCCTATTTCTTTCTTTTTATTTTTCTTTGTCTTATTCTTTCTTTCTTTCTTTCTTTCTTTTCCTTTTTCGTTCTGTCTTTTGGTATTTTCTTTTCTTTCTTTCTTTCTTTCTTTCTTTTACTTTAGCTTTCTTCCTCTTTTTTGTTCTATTTCTTTCTTTCTGTCTTTCTTTCTTTCTTTCTTTCTTTCTTTCTTTTTCATTCATTTTTGTCTCATCTTTTTGTTACCTATTTCTTTCTTGTTATTTTCCTTTGTCTTATTTTTTCTTTTTCTTTGTTTGTTTGTTTGTTTCTTTCTTTTCCTTTTTCGTTCTGTCTTTTGCTATTTCCTTTCCTTTCCTTTTCTTCCTTGCTTTCTTTCTTTTACTTTATCTTTCTTCTTTTTTTTCTATTTCTTTCTTTCTTTCTTTCTTTCTTTCTTTCACTCTCTTTCATTCATTTTTGCTTTTTTGTTCCCTGTTTCTTTCTTTTTATTTTCCCTTGTCTTATTCTTTCTTTCTTTCTTTCTTTCTTTCTTTTACATTATCTTTCTTCCATTGTTCCTTTCTTGGAACTTTGTAACCATTTTCAGCAGCTGCCTTTAAAATCTTAGGCAGCTTAATGATATTCTTTTGTTGAAATTATCTTTGTTTTTCTTACCCTTCACCCAATAATCTTGGCTGATGTAATTTACCCTCTTCATTCGTTGTCGTTGTCATTTCTTTTACACCGTCCCGTTTTGCCTTTGGTACCAATTCCATGGTTGTCTTTCACTTGGTTTTTCTTCTTGCCATTTTCTACATTTCTGCTTTCACCTTTCTTTCTTTTAGCATATCGCAAAGCTTTCAGGCTGGAAACATTATTCTCAATTTCGGGAGAAGCTATGTGAAAATATATTTGATCAATATCCAACTGTCAGTCAAAATGGCTGACAGGAAAACGAAAATTTATAAAGCATAAATAAATAAAAATTAATTAATTGTAAAAATGTGTACAGCATCCCGATTTACATTTTCCATTCGTATTATTCAAATGGAATCTAGCCCATTCAAAAATTAGAACACAGTTGTATTTAGGCATTTCCTGAAATCAATTTTGGTTCTTGAAGACTTATCGCGTCTATCGCAAAATCCAAATATGCAGCAATCTAGTAGCAAATTGCGGCAACGTTCTTGATTTTGAAGAATCCCTCCGAAAATTGAAGGTTACGTGTTTTTGTTCTTTTTTAAATAATTACTTAGCTCACTTCGGATGTAAGAACTTTCCTTTTGTGAAGGCTTTTATCATTAATTCAATAATGATAACAATAAATAGAGGGAGCAGTCAAAGACCGCAAACCTCCGCCAAGGCAATACTGACATCATCTCAGCGATTAGCAAGAGATAATTATTAAAATGTGAATAACTGCAACGAACTTGACCACTCTCAAGAGTCAGTCAATTAAGTGCCATACGTGATACATGCTTTGGGTGTTCATGTCTCAAAAGAGACGTGACTGACTGGGTAGAAGAGAATCCCACAGTAGATTTCCATATCTTTCTGCGGTAGACTGGTTGCCATCCAAGGTTATAGAACCCAGTCTGTCCTGTTATTTAACCCATAACTCGAAAGAGACATGACTGACTGGGCAGAAGATTATCCCGCAGTAGGTTGTCATTGCTTTCTGCGGTAGACTGGTTGCCATTCAAGGCTATAGAACCCAATCTGTCCCGTTATTTAACCCATAACTCGAAAGAGGCATGACTGACTGGGCAGAAGATTATCCCGCAGTAGGTTGTCATTGCTTTCTGTGGTAGACTGGTTGCCATCCAAGGCTATGGAACCCAATCTGTCCTGTTATTTAACCCATAACTCGAAAGAGACATGACTGACTGGGCAGAAGATTATCCCGCAGTAGGTTGTCATTGCTTTCTGCGGTAGACTGGTTGCCATCCAAGGCTATAGAACCCAATCTCTCCTATTAGTTGACTAATAAGTGGAGGGAAGAGACGAATTAATACCTTTTCCAAGGGTATTTGTGCATAAGTAAATGCAAGGAATTCAACTAGAACTTTTAACAGAAAGACCAAGGCTATAGAACCCAATCTGTCCTGTTATTTGACTCATGGCTAGAGAAAAAAGAGATGTATTATATTATTAAGTAGTAATTACGGGGGATCAGTTTATTACTTCATAACAATAGAAAACCGATCCTCCACTTTATGACCAGTAGAATCCTTAATCATTATTTCAATTATTATATTCAGTCAGTCAGTTAAGTGCCATAAGTGATACACGCTTGGGCGATCATGTCTCCAAAGAGACATGACTGACTGGGCAGAAGATTATCCCACAGTAGGTTTCCATTGCCTTCTGCGGTAGACTGGTTGCCATCCAAGGCTATAGAACCCAATCTCTCCTATTAGTTGACTAAGTGGAGGGAAGATACGAATTAGTACCTTTTCCAAGGGTATTTGTGCATAAGTAAATGCAAGAAACTCAACTTGATGCAACTAGGTTTTGCTACAGCACTTTTATGTTTATGCATACACACAATATTCATAGCAAGCATAATATATAATAAGCTTTAGTTAAGAGATTTTATCAACAGAAAACATAGTTTTCATATATTCAACCTTGGCGCACAGATTTACAATCATAGGAGGGGTTTATCAGCCACCTGCAGATACCTTCGAACAAATTACAACAAAAAGTAATGAAACAAACTATAAAAAGTGGTCGAAGACTGCACAACTTCACCAAGGCAATACCGACATCATCTCAGTGATTAGCAAGAGATGATTATTAAAACGAGAAAGAATAACTGCAATGAACTTGATCGCTCTCAAGAGTAAAAATGCAAAAAAATGAACTCGACCGCTATCAAAATTAAATGCACACTTAAAATGAAACACAGAAGGTAAGAATTTAAAAGGACACAGGGGAGATAATTCAATATTTGGCATTTAAAAGGCAAAATTAAATTTTATGAGAAAAACCGGAAAAATAAATCATGAAATTTATCACGTACCAAATCTAACCCAAAATCTATTCATTTCATGCCAGCCATGAGACCAATGAGACGATATTCCAGGTAATCATTGGGTTCTTACCTTTGTTTTTTAATTTACAATAATGTATGGATAAAGCAGTAATTTTGCTGTATTTTCTGCTGCTTAAAGACAATATGTAGTTGTTAAATCTTATCTTCCACCTGTTAGAAGTACATTCAAAGTAAAAGTTAACATCATTATCATCTGAATAAATTCGTGCTTTATAAACAATAATTTCGGACATGCATTGGCCATTCAATGGGCAGGTATTATTTTTTTCGTTATTTGCTGCTGTTTAAAGATAATATGTAGTTGTTAAATCTTATCTTCTACCTGTTAGAATTACTTTATAACGGGCAGGTATTATTTTTTTCGGTTGTTGCAATTATTTTTAGAAGGATCATTTTTTCTATTAGTTGGGTGACGAATATTGTTTGTGTGGGTCGAATATTTCTTTGATATCATAGCATTATTTTGTGAAATATATTTATCTATGTTTTTAACGCAACTATAACTAACTTTGACATTGTTTTTGTTGAAGATTTTATTTAGTGTGGCTGAACTGTAGAAATGTTTATGAATTAAGTTAAGAAATAGTTTACCAATGTTAGTTTGAACGTTACGACAGAAGGGTGGGTTAAACCAAATAATGTTACGTTTACGTTTATTACTGCTTATTTCTGCCTAGCTTGTTTTTCATGGAGGATTCTAAACTAGTGTTGAGTTTACTTGTTTCTAAAGCATTAATGTATTTAATTTTAGAATTGTCAAAAATTTTTTTATTGCTAGAGTTGGATAAATTTGTGTAGGTTGTGATTCTCTAGGGGTCATTAGATTCCCTGTTGATGTATGTGTGGTTCTGTGAGTCCTTAGTGTATGGTTTGTGCAGGCCACTGCTCAGGTCGAAGGTAACATCTAAGAAATTTACGACATTACCTTTAGTTAAGACGTTAATGTTAAGATCATGGTCTTTGAAATATATATATATATATATATATATATATTATATTTGAGCACTTTTATATATATTTGAGCACTTTTTCTTGTGTTTGGTTCCGTTTGTTTTTTTTTTTTCTTCACTGCGGAATCTTGATTGTTTGTTCTTGTTCCGCTGGTTTCTTTTTTTCTCCCCATTTATCCGACGACTTAGTACGCCGGATTGTAACGGATTTAGGTTCTGTTTGTTAATGGTTTTTTCGAAAGTTTATATTGGCATAAATTTGCGGAGTGCATTCTTACAGAGTCTAAGTAGTTATTATTATCATTATGTATGTATATATATATATATATATATATATATATATATATATATATAGTAATGAACTTAATCACAGTAAGTCAACACTAATAATAACAGACTAAATATCCAAAAATAATGCTAACTAACAGTAATATAAACCGTCTTCTAACCCGGCGAGGACGATCTCGTGGGGTTAAATAAAGGGGGACAAAAAAAAAAAGAAAAAAAAAAAACAGCGCACAAGAACAATACGTGTAGTGCTCCTTTGAAAGAAAAAAAAAACAAGACGAAACCTTAACAGCAAAGTGCTCGATACGAAAGTACGAAAGTAGAGCAGAATACAATACAAAAATCTAGAATTGAGCCACCACCTACCGCGGTTTCACACGAACGGTTCTTCAGGGTGAAACCGCGGTAGGTGGTGGTGGCTCAATTCTAGATTTTTGTTATATATATATATATATATATATATATATATATATATTAACACACAGAGGGTGCGATGTAAAAATTGTCATCATTTAATAATTTAATTTAGAGTATGCGCGTTGCTTGTTTTTGATTTTATCGTCCGCAGAGTATAGTAGGATCAGTTGGGCACCGTCTGTGAGAAAAAGAGCATCATGACGTAATTCACTCCGCCCGAAATTTGAAAACGGCATACTGTACTGCTTGGCATTCGCTCCGGAAGCTGCCATACGAACATTTCAGGGTGTTTGGGTGTCAATCTGAGGGCAGTGTAGAGGATTCGATAAGCGTTAGATGAGAGTAAAATGCTGATTACTGCTCGGCAAACCAATTCTGTTCATTTTAATGTGAAAAGAACTCTCGAATTTATTGGCGAGGATCTCAGAAGCAACACGGAAGCCTACATCACGTGCCTTGAGGAGGTAGTGCTGCCCTGGATCAAATGGTGGGGCTTCTGTAAGATTCTATCATTGGCTACTGGAATTTGCACCATGCCACACTAGCATGAGAATCCATTTAATTTCTGCGATCACATTACTCCTTAGATTTGACCACCCCAGATTGCAACTTTTTTGATTATGTTGTGCGAAGCGCCGTTGAATGAGAGACCAAGAAATCTCTTTGAAACAATAAAGATGAGCTGAAGGCAAGGATTATGACAGCATTCACCAACTTAAATAAGGAGACCACACAGAAGAGATGTAGAAGATTCCGAAGTCGTCTGGAGGCCTTATTAATGCGAATGGCGATTTTATTGAATAAATTTAGTCGTTAGTATTTCAAGATATTTTTGTTAATTTGTTATTGGTTAATATATTTAATTGGAGTAGATAGATCTAGCTATCGCCCGGTTCACACTCCACCCACGTCTATTGAACAGGTTAAGAGGCTCATCCCTTGTTCCCTGTTTAGAATGTGGTTTCCGGCTTTTCTCTTTTCCAATCTTCTCACTTTGGTTTCTTTTTTTTTTCAATTGGAGTAGATAGATCTATCTATCGCCCGGTTCACACCCCACCCACGTCTATTGAACAGGTGAAGAGGCTCATCCCTTGTTCCCTGTTTAGGATGTGGTTTCCGGCTTTTCTCTTTTCCAATCTTCTCACTTTGGTTTCTTTTTTTTTTTTTTTCAATTGGAGTAAATAGATCTATCTATCATCCGGTCCACACTCCACCCACGTCTATTGAACAGCTGAAGAGGCTCACCCATTGTTCCCTGTTTAAGATGTGGTTTCCAGCTTTCTCTTTTCCAATCTTTTCACTATTACGTAGCCCCTTGCACATCAGTGGCGTTACCGCCTTGCTCGGGGTGATACGATTAAACAAAAAACATATCTGTTAAAATGAGGTATGAGTGCTATTTTTCATTTCTGTGTGACTTTGACGACGATTTATCTATGTCACTCTGTTTGTGATGAGAAAATGGAAAAAAATTTCGTGTGATGTTTCTCTTCATTTAGTATTTCAACAGACTAAAATGATATTGGCGTTGACGCAACTACGCGTGGGCACGGAGGAAATGCGGACACTGATTATTTTAGATTTAAAATTTGAAATATGTGTTTCTGCTATATCTTTTCCTTTTATGTACTGTCCTTTCAGGGCGTAGGCGATCATGGCTTTCCACATCTCCTTATCCCTGGTGGCTCTTTAAAACCAGATTAATAAAAACTGTAGTTTGTTTAAACAGGGAAATAATTTTTTTATAGCAGTTAACCTTGGTCTTTTTGTCAACGTTTAAAATGTGGGAGGTATGTGTTGCATCCTGTACAATAAGTGATCAATTCTACTCTTAATACAATGCTAATCTGGTCACTGATTGTGAATTTTGTCAATTGACAGACCACTTAAAGAAAATTTCAATGGAATCAAAGATAGTACTAGATTGTTATGTGATGTCTGTCCTTCAATTTGGCAGCGAATGCTGGACAATCTCATACAGAGAAAGTGACAGTATCTGAGCTACCATGTCGGAATCGATCACATTACAGATTCTCCGTTGGATTTTGTCAAGGACACCTGGGTGGATAGCAGGAGCACACGACCAGATATGGCAGCAATATTCAATGCACGGGTGGGTGGTAGATTTATATATGTGCAGGATTGTTTCAGACGGGAAAAACTTACTGGCACTACTCAGAGAACCGACTTAGCAGCGGATTTACCTATGGATTCTATATAGTCATTCCACTTGAGGTCTGTTGTGAGAGTTAACCCGAGTAGGCGCAGTTTTTTGCTTTCAGGTTGAATAGCCTGATCCATGCTAACGGGAAGGACGATGAGCGATTATACTTATACTTAAAATTAGAAAGAGGAATTTGAAACTTCTAGGGAACAATGAAAAAAGAGGAAATTAAAATTCACTAGTATTAAGGGCTTAATAAAATATCAATTACGTGCATACTGCTATTTTTCATGACTGATAAAAATGGATGAAAATTAAAATCGATTATCATTTCATATTGAAATGATAAGTATATTATGTCCTTAGATATAGAGTGCGATAGATAAATTCTCGTCTAAATTACGCAAAAATGAAAATCGCACTGACATCTTATTTTAACTGATATAGTGACGAAAATTACACGAAAATATCTTGAAATACTAAAAAAGTAAATTTATCCAATAAATTTCACCATTGATTTCAACCACGGCTTCCAAATGACGTCGGAATCTCCTACAACTATTTTGAACGGTCTCTTTGTTTAAGTTGGGAAATACTTCCATATTACATACCTTCAGTTTAACTTTGGGGTTACAAAGAGTTTTATCGGTCTCTCGTTCAACTGCGTCCCACACATAATCATCAAGGGTGTTGCAGTCTATGGAGTTAGGTAGCCAGATATAAGGGGAGATGTAATCGCAGAAACTGTCTAATAGTCATGATCGAATTCCTTTCCTGGTGCAGAGTCCTTTTGCCAGACATAAGGTTTTCCTCTTCACTCAGGGCAGCACTACCTCCGCAAGGCACGTGATGTAGGCTTCCGTGTTGCTTTTGAGGCTGAGGCTATGTGAGAAGGTGAATGGAGGCATAACGTCACCATCACCAGTGATCGATTCAAACACATTCGTAATCACTATTAGACTCATCCAACGCTTTACGGTCCTCGGATTGACAGTCAGACACTCTAAAATGTCCGTATTGGAGCATCCGGCTCGAATGTCAAGCAGTAAAACATAGCGTTTCCAATTTTCTTCCGGGTTGATTTTCGTGATGGTGCTCATTTTCTCCCAAACGGTGCCCAACTGACGGCACTATACTGTGCAGCCAACAAAATAAAAAACAACAAAAGCGCAATAGACGTGAAATAAAAACAATAATGGCGATAATTTATCTATCGCACTCTCTATATTCTTTCGTTTTTTTATGCTTTGCAAATGATTTAGAAGAATGGTCTGTTGTAGTATTTTTTGACTTTTAGTAACCCTATTCATCCTATGTTGTCTAACATTATTAAAATTTAATTTCGGATCAGAGACTCCTTTGAGATGGATCTGCTAAGTAGAAAAGAATGAATCTGATCGACATATTTTTCTTTCTACTTTTAATCATGGTCAAAAACCTGCCAAAGTTGATCAAAACATTTGTAGTGCGTACGCTGATGACGTAATTACCGATAGAATGGCACAGAAATGTTTTCCCCGTTTCCATTGAAAGGGGAGGTTCCAACTCGCAGTCTGTTTGCTTACTGACCAACCTCTTCAGTTTGATATGAACAAATTTTGCGCGGATATTAAAGAAAAACCGCATCCGATCTTAAAGAATTGGCTCAGAAAATGGTAAACTCTCTTGTTACTGTAATATTTACTCAATCTTTACTCCTTACTTAATGAGTAAGTTTGGGAAATAGGGCGAATGGGTGCCATACGCATTGACCAAGGAAAAAAAATCCAGCGCTCCTCGAGTGACGACGGTATACACACTCGACGCCAAGCTACCCTTAGATACAAAGCAAAATTCCTTCACCGTATTGTCACCGGATATATAAAATAATGTCTCCACGCGAATTTCAATCAGAGAAAAGAATCGTTGACTTTCAAGAAGCAGGTAAAACTTCAAACCAAGCCAGAGCTGCAGCTATGCAAGCAAATAATCTGCATTTGGTGGGATTGGTAAGGATTGATTTACTATCAGTTAGTCAGTTAAGTGATACATGCTTGGATGGTCATGTCTCGAAATAGACATGACTGACTGGGCAGAAGATTATCCTGCAATGGGTTGTCATTACTTTAGACTGGTTGCCGACCAAGGCTAAAGAACCCAATCTGTCTAATTATTTAACCCATAACTGGAGAGAAGACACGGATTAATACATTTATTTGCGCGTAAGTGAATGCAAGGAATTCAACTGGAATTCTATTTCTCGTTGATTTATTATAAAATGCTTTAAAACAACCAAAGAGTCAATGCTAAGCTGTATGTTTAACAAATGAACAGGCTAAAAGAGGCAAATCAGTTGAAAAAGCCTGACCAGTGCTACAGTATGAATAGACAAGAATCAGCATGTTCGATATCCCCTTGGTTTGCATCAAGGTCACAAGTCTGTCATTTGTGCTATGTACAGAGATGACTTTATTACCGACAGAATGGCATTGAAATGATTCTCCCTCTTCATTTGAAGGAGGAGAAAGTTCAAATTCACGAACTTAGTGTGTTCCTGTTAAGTTTAATGATATCCAATTGCATATGCTGATGAAAGAAAAACCCCACTAGATCCCAAGGGCATTGACTCAGAAGACGACACACTTTCATGTTATTGATGCTCGTCATCTTTCCTCAGTGGGAAAACAGCACATGTGTGCCACATGCATGCCACATGCATGCCACATGCATTGACTGAAAGAAACTCCAGCACTACTCCATTGGCAGTTTACTCGCTTGGCATCAAACTAATGAATACACAGAAATTATCAGCAAAGATGAAAAATAGTTTGTCCAGTGAATTTAAAGTAGGAAAGTGAATGGGCAACATTCCAAACTAAACCAGAGCGGCATCCATGCAAGTGAATAATCTACATTTGGTAGGATTGGAAAGGACTAATTGCTTTAAAACAACCGAACGGTCAAATAACAGGCACAAAAAAGAAAAAACCTAACAAAATACAGTGTGATTATTCAGCAGGACAATACTCGCCCGTACCTTGCTAATATGAATAAACGTGCAATTAATGATCTTGGTTGGGATAATCGGTCACACCCACCATATTCTTTTGATTTAGCCACTTCAGACTACCACCTGTTTAGATCGCTTTCTATTAATTTGAGTGGTGTTTCGTTCAACAACAACGTAGAGCTTAAAACGTGGCTTGGTGATTTTTCAACTGAAAATCTAGTAATTGCTATCGTTGAGTCACTGTAGAATTAGTGGGTCGTTGGCAGAAGGTCGTAAACAATGGCTGGGAATAATTTGTTAAATGATTCATCGGAATTATTAATAAATAATGAATATTAAAATTGTTGCAGAGCAGCTGACACCCCTACAGCGCTCTCAAAGAGGGAATGGTCTGTGCACCGAAATAACTATATAAATAAAGATTAGTAGCAGGCCGTCATTGACAATCATTAATTCGAGCTGTCATCGACAGTCTGAGTTGATCGACTGCGTTCGTCAGCCGTTCACTTTGTCTGACTCTCTGCCTTCCGGCGCAGAGGAACCCAGACGAGTCTCCGCCGAAGGATAGAGTCTCTTCTGGGGAAAAGCAAACAATTTTTGTTTGAGCTTACGAGCTCGGTTTTACATACGTTAATTGGCCTTATGCCGCATCTATTTCGGGCTTTTGAACACGTGGGGAGGCCGAAAATAATTCGGTGTTTCGTTTGCGATTATTACCTCTGCGACTCTAACAACTTAACCTCACCTCTCTTTCTAATTATTGTTGTTCTGTCTTATCTGTGTTCATCTTGTTTGTACTTTATATCCATTAGCACGGATATTGTAGATATTTCAGCACACATCACCTCTGTGATACAACAAAAATATTAAAACGAACGAATTTATGTAACACTCTAATAGCAAAAATAAATATTTTAACAATTAATCAATATAGAAATATTTTTTCCTAGTAGTAAAAAATATATACTTTGTTACTATTAGTTTTTTTTTCTGAGGAACTGTTTAAATATTTGGCGTTGAAAAGCCGCTTTTTTATTTAGACCATATACTTCTGGCGTTAGTTTAAACTGACGGCTACAATTTAGAACGGCAGAAAATGCTGGGCACTCTCATCAAGGATGAAGGAAAAACTTGAAGCGGCCGAAATGGGATTCTACAGAAGGATATTGAGGATACCACGGGCCGAGCATATGAGTAGCAATGAGATTTTGAATACTGACTGGACAGATAGAAGGAAGGAGAGACAGAGGAAGGCAGCGGATAACATATCTGCAGGGTCTGATCAGGTGGATGACGGAACGGGGGTTGCCAGGAGCAACAGGAGCAAACATACTAAGAGCCAGAAGGGATAGGGAGACGTGGAGAGCCATGATCGCCTACGTCCTGAAGGGACAGGGCACATAGAAGAAGAATAAGTAGAATAAGATCTATAATCTTCAGTGACAATTCAAGCTTGATATCGTGGCAAAAATAGTGTCCTGTGGTGAAAATGTGTAGTTATTATTCGATCTCTGCCAGATGAGGAGTTCTTTAGCTTTGGGTTGAAATCAGTTTTACTTTTGATATATCATGATATCTGTCTATATTTCTGAGATGAAGTATTGTAATTGTTTACACTATTTACATTGTTCGAACTGTTGTCCGCATCTTTGTTGCCATACTCACGGCATTTCAGCTGTTGTGCAGTCCGATCTTCTTCAGGATCTGTCAATATTTCTGAGATGAAGTATTGTAATTATTTACATTATTTACATTGTTTGAACTGTTGTCCGCATCATTGTTGCCATATTCCGGACATTTCGGTTTTTCTAAGCTCTGATTTTCTTCAGATGACGGAAATTTTGAAATGAATCTCTTATTTCTTTCACTGGGGTAGATTGTTCTAGTTCCACGAGTCATGTCACTTCTGTAATATAATAATCTGGCCCCACCCAAGAAGGCTGATGAAGCGTGGGTGTTTTCGGTCATTGAAAGCAGCGGATGTCATTTTGACCCTATTTCCGGCAGAGCGGAAATAGCTCAGAGCAAACAGACAGGTGACTATGAGAATTACGTAGGCGTCGAGTAGGCGTCGCGATCGAGGCAAGTTCCGGTTTTGGAAGATATATAAAGACCTCGAAACACAGAAGTCACAGACAGTCAGAGTCAGTCAGTCTCCAGAAGTCGACAGTAGAAGAGAAGAGTCCCAGTCAGCCTCGACAGGAGTCAGGCTCGACAGGCAGTCTGGGCAGAGAGCCAGACAAGACCAGAAGTCGAAGAAGAAGCTAGACGAGCTAAGCAGAGAGGCTACACCCACGTCGAACCCCCCGTCACCACGTCAACCCATTAGAAGAGCGCTCTCTCACTCTCTGTTCCTAGGCGACACGGTCCATCGTCATTAATAAAAACACAACACATATTTTTATATACACCCGTGTTTGTTATTTGTCGCTATATAACAACTTCCAGATATCTCAGTATCAGTTATCTTTCTTTAAATTAAAGCGTTTATTAAAGCAGTGGATACTTTCCGTGACTTGACCCAAAGAGTTGTGAATTCAATTGCTGGCTACAGCAGAGCTGAACAAAAAACTTGGAGAGTTGAGTTAAAGGGAGATAACTGATAAATTCTTAATCCATCAGCTCTGAGATCATCCCATTCAGTTATGCGAATTCAGTGAAACGACTTCTAAAAATAATGAAAATAAATTATTTCATACTGTATGAAGCACTGGTGTAAAAGATTATTCGAAAGTGAATATAACAATGTTGACCAGAATTCGAACATTGCTCGTTGATTTCTTGTTCCGAGCGTCTAACCACCCACACATTTACACTTGGATATTATACACTGAAATTAATATAGGGTAGCCGATCGAATTGGAGTGATTATTTTTCATCAACTTTTGTTCAATAGAGTTACTCACAGAATGTAAAAATTTGCGCAAAGACCACAAATACCAACCTGTGTATTGTACATCGAAATTTATTTGGGTCATTTGAACGATTTAGGGTGTTTGTTGTTCAGGAACTTTTGTTCACCAGAATTACTCATTCACACTCCACCCACGTCTATTGAACAGGTTAAGAGGCTCATCCCTTGTTCCCTGTTTAGGATGTGGTTTCCGGCTTTCTCTTTTCAAATCTTCTCACTTTGTTTTTTTTTTCAATTGGAGTAGATAGATCTATCTATCGCCCGGTTCACACTCCACCCATGTCTATTGAACAGGTTAAGAGGCTCAGCCCTTGTTCCCTTCCCTGTTTAGGATGTGGTTTCCGGCTTTCTCTTTTCCAATCTTCTCACTTTGTTTTTTTTTTCAATTGGAGTAGATAGATCTATCTATCGCCCGGTTCACACTCCACCCATGTCTATTGAACAGGTTAAGAGGCTCATCCCTTGTTCCCTGTTTAGGATTTGGTTTCCGGCTTTCTCTTTTCAAATCTTCTCACTTTGTTTTTTTTTTCAATTGGAGTAGATAGATCTATCTATCGCCCGGTTCACACTCCACCCATGTCTATTGAACAGGTTAAGAGGCTCATCCCTTGTTCCCTGTTTAGGATGTGGTTTCCGGCTTTCTCTTTTCCAATCTTTTCACTCCTTTTTTTTTTTCAATTGGAGTAGATAGATCTATCTATCGCCCGGTTCACACTCCACCCACGTCTATTGAACAGGTTAAGAGGCTCATCTCCTGTTCCCTGTTTAGGATGTGGTTTCCGGCTTTCTCTTTTCCAATCTTTTCACTATTACGTAGCCCCCTGCACATCAGTGGCGTTACCGCCTTGCTCGGGGTGATACGATTAAAAAAAAATCGCCGACTGACGCCAATTCGGTCGGGTTTCGATCCTGGGTCAGGAAGCGACCGGAGTCTAAGCCGTACTGATGAGCTGTAATGCAGCGGAACAGATCTGTCTGCGGATGACTATAGTATTTACGCTCTCACACCCTGATTGAGCACTCTGGAAGAGTGGTAGACTTTGTAAACAGTAGCTACTCAGGCATATACGCACCGCTCATTCGATAATGAATTGGATCACTCTAGCTATTGGGCGTGTTTATACGGGCTAAAAAGCCTGCCTTCTTCTACTGGACGCTCGTGGCCTAGGGGACGAATCGCCGACTGACGCCAATTCGGTCGGGTTTCGATCCTGGGTCAGGAAGCGACCGGAGTCTAAGCCGTACTGATGAGCTGTAATACAGCGAAACAGATCTGTTTGCGAATGACTATAGTTTGTACATATATATATATATATATATATATATATATATATATATTCCGTTTGTAAACGAGATTCAAAAGCTTTACAATATAATTGTATTGAACACATTTTAATGCAAATGTGCACTGGTCTAACCCTATTGTGACCAAAACTAAGTATTAAACAATCGATATATATATATATATATATCCGAGTGAATACAGAACGAAGAAAAAACATTTTTTACAGCGTCCAAACCATTAATTTAAAACAGTGCTCAATATATGATATATAGAGCTTTGAATATTTATTATAAATTATATTTTAGAACATGTACATATTTTTTTTTATATATCCACTAAAAATAGTACATTTGTTTCGACATTGAAACTTCAATGTCTCATCAGGAGGTGTGGATAGGAATGGAAAGCCTCTTTTCTTATATTTGGTCAGTTGTGTGTGGGATGTTGGAGTGGGGGTTAGTGATAAGGGAACAAATCTTGTGGATTGACCGTTAGAATTTTGAAGAAAGTGGTGTGGGTAGTCAATATTGTTGATTAATGAGAGTCTTTGAGTTTACTAGACAGGTTTAACATTAGCAGTTAGAATGTAAGTTTTTATAATCTTGCGACAAGACTATATCCTTTGGATTTCTTAGAAGAGCAGGTAGGGGGTGGGATGCTTATTTTGTACAGAATATTTTTTATTTAGCAGAGTCTTTATAATTAATCTAAATTTGTATATTTAATCTTAATTTTGGATTTAGGAAATCGATTTTTCCTATTAAATTTTAAGTTTTAATTAGATCGCACTTTGGAAACCGATTTTTTCTATTAAATGTTTAATTTTTAATTTCTTTTCTTATACTTGGTCAGTTGTGTGTGGGATGTTAGCGGGGGTTAGTGATAAGGGAACAAGTTCTGTGGATTGAGCTTTAGAATTTTGAAGAAAGTGGTGTGGGTAGTGAATATGGTTGATTAATGATTGTCTTGAGTTTTCTAGACATGTTTAACATTAGCAGCTAGAATGTAAGTTTATTATCTTGCAACTAGACTATATCCTTTAGGATTTCTTAGAGGAACAGGTTAGGAGTAGGATGCTTATTTTGTACAGAATATTTTTGTATTTAACCAGAGTTTTTATAATTAATCTAAATTTGTATATTTAATCTTAATTTTGGATTTAGGAAATCGATTTTTTCAATTAAATTTTAAATTTTAATTAGATCACAGTTTGGAAACCGGTTTTTTTCTACTAAATTTAACATTTTAATTCGATCACCGTTTGCGGTAAGATTTAATGTAAGAGGTAAATTTTAATGTTAAAAATTTAAAGTAATAGGTAAGCAGGTAATAAGTGCGTAATAAGTAGAATTTTATGTAGGAGGAAAGATTGAATGTTTGTATTTAAGGTAATAGGTGAATAGGCAATAGGTGTGTTTGTATTTAAGGTAATACTTGAAGTTTAATGTGTGTATCAAGGGCAGTTTTTTATAATTAATCTAATTATGAATATTAAACCTTACTTTAGAATTTAGTAAATCGATTTTTTCTATAGAATTTTTAATTTTTAATAAAAATTTCTAGGAGGTCCTAGCTCTGGCTTTTTTTAGTCATTTTTAGCATGATTGTAAGGTTAGTTCTTTAATGTGCTTGCAGTTTACTGTAGTTTCATGCCTCTGGTTTAAAAGCTTGTTACTATTCATATATTTAATGATTTCATTTTTTTTTTTGAGGACAAAGGAAGCATGGTTCCTTTATAGATTTAGCTGTCTTTGCTTGTTTAAGGATTTTTCATTTTCCCGTTTTATTTCGTCTTTTAACTTCCAAAAGTATTTGGAGAGAGACGTCATGTTTTGTTTTTCGTTGTTATTGAAGGATGAGAGGTGATTGTAAAATCGCTTTTGAAATACGTTCATGGTATTTCCGATATATATTTTTCCATCTTTAGGATGAAATCGAACACATATATATCAGGGATTTCGTTAGACATTTATTGGTCATGGGGCATTGGTTAGGGTTTCTACAGTTACAGAGGTTGTTTTGTTATTATGGGGCGGACTGGTGTTAGTGTTGGAGTTATTTTTGTTATATGCTTTTAATATTTTGCTGTTATGTACTTTCATTATTTTTTCTAGATTATTGGAGCAGCTATAGCTTAGTTTTATTGTATTTTTATTGAAGATTTTGCTTAAAGGGTTATTTTTAGGGAAATGTTTATCTCTTAGTTTAAGAAATGTATGTCCCAGCTTGAAGTTAACTGATTGATTACAAGGAGGGTTATACCATATGAATTTCCTGTTTCTATTTTTGCTTTTTGAACTCCTGAATCTTTCCACAAAGGTACTTTTTGATGATTGATATCCGCTTTCTTTAAGGATTCTGTCGTAAATTACCTTGTGTTTATCAAATATTTCTTTACTGGATGAGTGTGTGTTAATGCGGCGTTCTACCGATGATGGGATATGCTTGATAATGGATGGTGGGTGATTAGAGTTGGGGTTTATATATATTAGGTTAGCATTGTTTTTCATGTCAGGTTGGAAAGTGTTCGATACTAAGTCTAATGTTATGTCTAGGAAGTCTACTTGCTTGATACTGGGGTTAATCACTACGTTAAGACCAAAGGATTTAAATACTTTATGAATTTTCTAGTTTTATCAACCTTACCTCCAGTAGATTTGTTTATTATCATGAATCCGTCATCTCTACATAGTCCTATATTGTTCGTGTCGATCTATTTATGCGCAGCGAGTATCTCCAGTATCCTTCCATAGAAATACATTTCTGTTGCTTTAAGTCTCTCCTTCATCTTTGAGGAGATTGCCCAGTATTCGCTGCCACATAAGAGGACAGATATCACGTAACAGTTCGGTATTCTTTTCTTTGTTTCTAACAAAATTTTTCTGTTTCTCAGTAGCATTTGGAATGGGTGCTTGGCCATCCTAATACGCCTTCGGATCTTTGTTGCACTTTCCGTCCTGTTAAAACTCTTCCTAAGTATTTAAATTTCTCCACTTACTTGATTTTAGCACCCCCGACCTGCAACTGGCATTTTGGGCTCCTTTTTTTTGGCTGAGGACTAGGCATTCAGATTTTTTGTAGTTTATATTCCTTCCTTCCTTCTCGCTTTTCTACATGACATTTTTCGGAGGCCCTATAGTTTCCATTCCGTGTTTGCTATCCGCATTGTGTTATCTGCATATCTTGTGTTATTGAGATAGTTGCCGCCAATAACGAATCCTGGTTCTCTCAGAATTGCCTTGTTGTATCAGTCATTCAGTCAGTTACTTAAGTGCCACACGAAATACTGTAATATATTTCTGTGACCCGACAGAAATAAGACCGACAAAATTATGATGAATATCAAAGGCAGAAAATATAAAGAGTGACCGACAAAAGTGTGACTGACATCAAACGCAGCCGACTTGAAAGGCAAAGGCTAGCGAAGATGATTATCAGATTTTCCTGGGCATAGATTACACAATTAAACGAAAACCCGAAAAGGCAAAGATTCGTGGACATTTCAGGTTATATAAGTTCGGGTTTTTCCTGGCCGAAATCAGAACACCGAAAGACGCAGGGACAACGCTGATAAGAGAGATAAAAAAAGAAAACTCCCACTGGTCAACGACTCCCGACAACATCCTCGTATGTGCATGATTCTCTCTGGCTACATTCTTATTCATACAACCATCACCGACGAAGAATAATAATAGAAGTTTTTATTTTTTTATCTGTGTTTGTTGATTACAAGATGATCGTTGTTTGCAGAGAACTAGGCATTATGCTTTAATCAAAGCTTGGGCGATAATGTCTTGAAAAAGACATGACTGACTGGGCAGAAGATTTTCCCGCAGTAGGTTGCCATTATTTTCTGTGGTAGACTGGTTGCCAACCAAGGCCATAGAATCCAATCTATTCTTCTATTCATTTCATTAACTCATAGCTGGAGGGAGACATGATAAATTAATACTTTCCCCAAGGGTATTTGCACGTAAGTGAATGCAACGAATTCAACTGGAAATTCGAACTTGGCTCTCCGATTTCTCTTTCTGAGCCGGTATCCACTGCGTGGTGATACACGTTTGGGTGATCATGTCTATAAAGGAAATGATTGATGGGCAGAAATTTATCCCGCAGTAGGTTGCCATTGCTTTCTGCGGTAAATTGGTTACCAGCTAAGTCTATAGAATTCAATCTGTCCTATTATTTAACCCATAACTGGAGGAAAGAGACGGATTAATACCTTTTTGTGCGTAAGTGAATACAAGGAATTCAACTTGAATTCGAACTCGGCTCCCCGATTTGCCGTTTCGAGTCGATATCCACTGCACCACAATGCACATCCTAATCCTGAATCCATTCTATAAGTTGGATAAATCCTGTACATAGAAGAACTGTCTTCTTGATTCTTATTCTTTTGGTGTACTTTCTACGTAATAATGATTTTCTTTTTCATATTCGTTCACACCCAATAATCCCTTTGTTTTAGAGCCTTTATTGCCTTGCTTGGGGTGAAATGATTTGGAAAACGCAGGTTCAGTTCAAATTCCGCCTTAATCTGTGGTATTCACTTTCGCTCTAATGCTCTTGAGAAAGTCATGAATCCATCTCCTTTTCTCACACCCAGACTTGCTTCCCTAGACTTGTATAGCAACCACTCTAGGAGAAAGAATAACAGAACTTTAAATTGTATAAAAAGCAAAATATATGCATGATCGATTATAGATTGGAATCCAACAGAATGGTAAGATAAAGAACAAAAAAAGAAATGTTTAACAGTCTAATCTGATTTATTTTGAAGCTTAGATTTGGATTGTCTGGTCGGTGTAGATTTAAAATTAATAGAGTTTACCTTCGGCGTCTTCTTGTTTGTGCGACCATTTTTGAAATGGTTGAACGCAAAATATTTGCGCAATTTCTGGTGTTGGTTGGTTGTTTTGTTTTTATGGCATATCAACCTCGCCGGGTCATTTATTGCCAACTAAATTTTATTTATTTATTGCTGGTAATACCTTTTTCTTTCAACAATTTATTGTTGTTTTTTATATAAGTTTTGTGTCTAGTAATACTTTTTTTTTCTTTTCGAGTATCAAGATTCATTGGGATTTGTTTTTAAGGGCAGGGTCCCCAAGTCCTACCATTGATATTTAACCCATAACTGGAGGGACGAGACTGATTAATACCTTTCCCAAGGGTACCAGTGCTTAAGTGAATGCAGGGTATTCAACTGGAATTTGAACTCGGCTCACCGATTTCTCTTTCCGAGCCGATAACCACTGCACCACAACGCAACGCACATCCGTCACTATACATCTGTTATTCCCAAGCGGTCACCCATCTAAGTACTAACCAGGCTTAACGTTGCTTAACTTCGGTGATCGAGCGAGAACCGGTGTATTCAACGTGATAGGCCGTAAGCCCCAATTTCTGGTGTATAGTTGTTTCAAGCCTATCATGGATTTTATATTCCTTTCTATCTAGCTTTTTGCGTTCGCTTACGGTATATTTTGTCATCACTTCGGGCACCTCGACGTGATGTAATGGTTAACAAGACTGTCTCATTCAAACTTATTACAACTGGGTAGTGAGTTCGATCCTCACTGACTACCCTAGACTTTTGGCCTTGTGCGCCGCTTAGAATATCAATATTCTGCGATCTCTTCTAATCGCTGTTGGTTTTTTCTACGAGGATCATTCAATAAATAAGGTGAATTTTTCGGTATAAAGACTTCTAATACAGATAAAAGCTTACTTTTTTTAAAAAAATTTCAACGTAGTCTCCCAGCAGTGTCACTTTTCCCATTTGTGCACAAGCTTCCGTATTCCCACAGCATAAAAATCTTTGGACTGATGTCTCAGCCAATCGCTCACAGTACTTTTGATTTCATCTTCTTTCAAACATCGTGCCTCTCGTGAACGCTTTCAAGGGACCAACCAGGTAAAACACTGAAGGGGCAAGATCTGGGCTGTAAGGGGAATGAGAGAGCAGTTCCTAGCCCAGCTCGTTGATGGTCTGCACTGTTTGAGCTGCTGTGTGAGGCCTTGCGTTGTCTTGATGCCAGACGACTCCATGTGGCTGATGGCCCCTACGTTTGTTCAACAGATAGGCTCAAATTCCTTGCAATGTCATCCACTGTTACCCTTCTGTCAGACTGAATGAGGTCACTGGTTAATTCGATTAGCTCAAGAGACCTCACTTCTGTAGGCCTCCCAGGCCTGTCTTTATCCTGAACACTGCTCCGTCCTTCTTTAAACAATTGAGCCCATTTGTAGACATCTTTTTGGCTGAAACATGTGGCACCATACACAGTTGACATTCTCCTATGAATTCCAACTGGTTTGCATCCTTCAGCAACCACAAACTTGAGAACTGACCTCTGTTCAATCCTAGAGCATGCTTCTTGGTCGGCCATCTTTGTTAATCTCCAAAATTCTCAAAGTTTTTTTTCAATCTGCAAAAAAATTAAATCTCTTTGAAAAAGAAGTTAAGGAAAAGGAATTAAAAAAAAAGCTTCTATCCGTATTAGAAGTCCTCATACCGAAAAATTCACCTTATTTATTGAAGGACATTCGTAGGTGTCCTTATAGCGAAAAATTCACCTCATTTATTGAATGACCCTCGTACTGTCATTCTGCTATATTTTGACTTGATGTATTTGATTTCAACTGCAATGATAAAGGACTAAATCTTTCATTTTAGGTGTCTTTTACATGGTTATATTCATTAATCTTTATTATCAATTTTATTTTAAATTTTATTATTTTTCTGTTTGCTTATTTTTCTTTCCTTACAATGAACCTCATATTTCGAAGCTTGTTCTCTTTTTGTGATAGGATATATGATACGTTAGATTAATAAGTGTTTCTTTTTTGGGCGTACCTGAAGGAGACTACCACCACCTTTAAAATTGTTGTTTTTCTCCTTTTTTTTTTACTTTGTTTCAGTGCAATCTTATCGATTACACCCTAAACTCTCCGATTGACAAAAAAAAAAAAAAGAAATTGAAAAAATTCCAAAATGTAAACAATTTTAGTGGGGAGGGGGGCTCAGTTTTTCATACAACGCTATAGTAAATCGATCCTCTATTTTGGCACCTCTCGCCGGTACGACATTACCACCACCTGTAAATTTGTTGATTATCAATTTTTTTTTTACTTTTTTCAGTGCAATCTTATCGATTAAACCCTAAACATTCCAATTGACAAAGAAAATTTGGAAAAATTTCAATATTTAAACAATTTTAGGTGGGGCTCAGTTTTTTATACAACTTTATAGTAAATCGATCCTGTGCAATTAACTTTTTTGCTTGCACATATTCAACAACTGAATCCTTTGCAAAATTTTCGAATAAAGCCATTCTTGGAATTTCCGAGGAAGATGCTATCGTAAGAACTGAAAAAACTTGAAAAAGACAAACACGAGCAACAACTCGTCCCCACAAAAAACAAAACAAAGCGACCCCAACGCGAGTCGTTCCAAAATAGAGGATTGGTTTACTATAAAGTTGTATGAGAAACTGAGCCCCACTAAAATTGTTTAGATATTGAAATTTTTCCAATTCTTTTGTGATAATCGGAAACTTTATGCAATATTCGATAAGACTGCCCTGAAAAAAGTAAAAAAAAAAGATGAAAAACAACAGATTTAAAGGTAGTGGCAGTCTCCTTCAGGCCCGCCATTTTTTAGTTCTTTATTGTATGTATGTATGTATGTATGAATGTATGTATGAGCGCGTGTAAAAACGTTCGCTTTCAGAGCATGAAGCCAGGGTTCTAATCTCATAATGTTCAACTTGTCAGGAAGGTAACTTCTTGATATTATCGGATTGGAGGAAGTGATTCCAGCGTGAAGTACCTTTAGAAAATGCCTAAAAACCAACACATGAGTTGTCCAAGCCTTGTGAGTGAAATTGGGTAGACGGGCCTCTTTGAGAGGCGTAGATGGTTGGGCTAGCTCAAAGTCACAGATCATCGTGACCTAGAGTTTGTTTAGAATTGTTCATGCTAGATAAAGTGTTCTCTCCCAGAAACTGTAACTAAGGTCCGCTCAGCATAGTTGCAGGTGGGCTCTGTGGGTGTTGAGCTGTTTGGCTGAGCAGTTGTTCTCGAATACGAGTGGCCAGCCATTATGTATGTATGTATATATGTTCTAGAGAGCAACACACTTCTCCTCCTTGGCTTTACTCTCACAGATGATCTCAAAAGTAATGACAACATCGAATCCATAGCTACATCTACTGCTATGACGTTTGGGTCACAGTGCCGGACCAGGAATTGTTCTCGTCAGAATTCATTTTGCACATTATATAAAACTACCATTCGTCTCTGTATCGAATAGTTGCTATATCTGGCCGGCTGCTCTTGCTATTCATCTTGAGGATCTTGACAAAATCCAAAGGAGGATCTGCAATATAGTCGATCCGAACTTAGCAGCTCGCCTTTAGTTACTCTCTCTTCGACGTGATGTGGCTTCCCTCTGTCTTTTTTACAAGTAGTTTCATAGCAACGTTTATGACGAGCTTTTCTTCCCGGTTCCTCGACTACATGTATTTCCTCGGGTTACTAGATTGCATTCTAGGCCGCACTCCTTTCATCATAAAAATTGTTAAATATAACTAACTCTTTTAGTTTTTAAACATAATTTTTATAAAAGTATTGGTCTGTATCTCGAATTATTTATGACCCATCTAAATTGCGTTATAAATGATTCGAGATGGAGATATCCTTTTGTAAATAGTCCGTCACGGTAATCACGTTATTGTAAATATCTTGTGAGATATAGTCAGAAAATAAGAATAAAAAAGAAAGTTGTAAAAGAGAAAGACCGAACAAATAAGACATAATAAAGAAGTTAAAAATTGGAGGAAGAGAAAGGAAAGTCGTAAGACGGGCCAATATGATAAAGCAGTTTATTTTATTTCATTTTTTAATATATATAGATATATATATATTGGTTTATTTTCTTCTCTTCAAAAAGACACCCCGTCTTGGCCATATGTAGGAATACCAGTACAACCAAGCATACCCAATCTATAACATCGAATAGCCCAAGTGAAGTCTTGATTAATTACCTTTTCTAGGGAACTTATATAATGCACGTCCTAAAGCTAGTAGCAGTTTTTTTATCTTTCTGGATGCGAGCCGAATACTGATCATATTCGGTTGGGTCGCCTATCGAAGAAGTCTGTTGTTTATTCGGTTGGGTCGCCTATCGAAGAAGTCTGTTGTTTATTGAGACCCGAAACTTCTAATGACATGGGAGCAACAACACTGACGACGCACCTGGATTCGGCACTTTAAGGTGTATTTTAATAATACCTCTTTTACTCTGTTTCTTTTACACGCACTTCCGGTTTACCTGCTTCCCGGATAGCAACAATCTCTGAAAGTTTAAATGCAATATAAATTGCCATCTTCTATCTACTTGATTCCCATCTATCTATGATCGTTTCTTCGACATCTCTCCTTCACTGTAACCCCCCTGCGCACCAGTGATGACCCTAACCTTGCTTGAGGTAAAATAATTATAAAAAAAATCGTATGTGTGTATATTCGATTTGCCAAGAAGGGGATTTTTGAACTCTTTCACTTAAAACATTTTTTTGGAAAATTAGTCCACTGCTATTGCTCTTTCTGGTTGGAGTTTCCTTCCTAACTTTTTGTTTTTGGTAGTGCGAAATGTCAACAACTTGATTATATCGTTATTGTCTATTTTAGTCATATGTGCTATCCATTTTACTTGTTGCTTCTCTTGGACGTCTTCGACCGATATGATTTTTCTTTAAAGTAAAGCTTTTTTCGATTTTGCAGCACCAGGCTACGAGATTAAATGAGGGTAACGCGCAACTTTCAAATCCATCAACTATATTTGGTAAGAACTGCATTTCACTTTACCGTTAAAAAACAAAAACAAAAAAAAACGTCGGCTTTTCTTAAAGCATAATATGAAGTCAATTGTCGAGGACCCTTTACGACAATAAGATACCAGTTTGACTACAGATGTCTGCTGAAATATTCACAATTACATTTTCGGCCGCGCAAATCCAGTGATCGGGGAAAAGACAAATGTCAGTTTGGTGGTTATTTTGTTTTGTCTTCCGTATTTTTTTTATTTTTTTTCATATAATCGAAAAAAATTGGAAACAACTTGACATGCCATTTATTTGCCAGCCACGATAAACTGCTTACGGACTTTTTGGCAATGATTCAGTGACAAGTAGGACTTTCTTTCTTTATTTTGTGTTTTTCGAAAAAATTTGTAAATCTCCATCGAAGAAAAACCGAGCCCATACTATTTCACGAGTTTTGATTGATTGGTTCATAATATTTGTATTGTGGATTTTTTTTTTTAATTCTCATTTTGTCATCCTTTGGTTTTTATATGTTTGTCCATTTGAGTGAAATCGGTGTACATCGGTTCGCAGTTGTGAAAAACAAAACAACTTGCAAGATTTTTCAGGACGTTGACGATCATGGCTCTTCATAATTTCTTGTTCTTTGTTGCTCTTAGTAAATTTTATCGTTTTGTTATAATCTCCAAAATCCTTTTCTGACATCCATTTACTCACGCTCTCTGAATAGGTCATGCGTTGCTTGTTCTGTTTCTTACGCAGAAACATGTCCATTATTTAGTTTAGCTTCTTCTCAGATCCTTTTCGCGTTTGCAGAATATCAAGAGACAATTTTCCTTTTTCTGGTTCTTATTCTTTGTACCGTGTTCCTTTAGAATGTTAGCGATCATGGTTCACCACCATTTCTTATTCTTTATACGTCCTAATAAATTTGTTGTAGATTTCATTATTTCTTTAACCTTGTCTATGCCAAAATTGTTTAAGTCTGTCACCATTTCTGTTGAATATTCACCTAGCCCTGCCGCTTTGTTTCTTTCCAATTTGGACAATGTAGCTCCTACTTCGATTTTTATAACTCCGGTCCGTCTGTACATTGCCGGTGGTTCTCTTTTGTCGTGGAAGAGATCTCCGATTTATTCATCCGATCGCTGAAGTATTTCTTTTCTCTAGTATGATTGTTCCGCCCTTGGATTTTATGCATCTTGTTGCGAGTTCTTTTATTTTTTTATCGTTTTTTTTTTTGTGATATTCAATCTCTATATTTCTACGTATTTTCATTGAGCCATTCTTCTTAAGCATGTCTGCCTTTGTTCATTATTTCCATGTGTTGTTTTTTGTATTCCATTCCATGTCTTGGAATTGTTTTCACTCTCCTTTGCATTATGTCGAGAAACTCATTTGTGATCTACTCGTTTTTGATGTAATGAATGTGATGCAATGAATATGCATACACCTTGGTTCCCCCCCTCACAGTAATATGATTGGCTGGTGTCAGCCATAAATAGAGACTAAAGCGAGGACAGAGATAGGTCTACGTTTATAGGGCCACGTCTGTAGGTCCACGGCTATTGACTACGCCTACGTCTCAGCATACTTCATACGACTACGACGAGTACCGTCCATTACATCTACGTGCGAGATTGCCCTACCTGGTTACATATGCCAAAACCGCTTAGCTATTTCGAATCATATATATATATATATATATATATATATATATATATATATATATATATAGTTTAGTATATCAAGGCAGCAAGTAATTTTCTAAACATATGCTATTAAATATAAGAGACAATGAATGTCTATTATGTTTAATCATGAGCCGTTCTAAAGTTCGTATTTTTGCTTTAATTTCAGTTGAAAATAAAGACAAAAATTCTCCAACATTTGGATAATTATTTATTGGTTTTCTTCTAAGCTTTCGGCTCACATGAGCCATCTTCAGAGAGGTTGTTTAAACTGAAATATTATAAAATCCACCATCACCGACGATTTTATTTTGTGTTGACATAAAACTCCGCTTGGCAACGGCAATAGTTACCAAAAATAATAAACACAGTTCTTAAGTTTGCGATGCGGTTTTATGTATATATTTATATACATATAATATATAATATATATATTTATATGTATATAGTTTTTATATATATAGTTATGTATCAATTGTACATTGCGACACGGAAATTTCTGTTTCGAGATAGATGCTCATCCTCAGGCAATATTGATGTTAGTTGTGCAAATGATTTCCATTGGCTGATATAGAATACCCCCGAAGTATGAAAAACTGACTGAGAAGTATCTACCCCCGTTGATTGAATAAAGTGTTTGGTTCAAAATTATGAGAAAATTACCTAGTACGAAGTCGGGAGAAGCTGAAGAAGTCAGGGAGTATGTAGGCCCAGATAATACAATCGAAGATGTTAAAAAGGTATGCTTGCAAAGTTAAAGGAAGTCCGAAAAAATGCTATAATTAATATATATATATATATTACGGAAATCAACGAATTTTAACGAAACTTGGTTATAAGCAACCGACAATTTGAAATGAATTGTTTGAACATTATTTTTTATCAATACTCGTATTTAAGTAGATATTCTGTTTTTAATGAAACAGTATTATATATTTATATCTACCGGCCTGATTATTTACGATAAAATTTTATTACGAAAATGTGTGTCATTCGACAGAAGTCGAACCTGCGACCCCTATCTATATAGGGAAGCTACCATTTGATCTGATAACGTCTTAGACCTCGCGACCACGAATAGCCTCCAAGCAAAAAAACGGAGGTTTTTATCAAGCCTATATAACACAATTTCGATCCATCGTAAACAAACATATCTGCTCTGAAATGTATCGTAATGTCAACAAATGTAAACATGTTACGGAAATCAACGAATTTTAACAAAACTTGGTTATAAGCAACCGACAATTTGAAATGAATTGTTTGAACATTATTTTTTATCGATACTCGTATTTAAGTTATTTAGTATTGTGTTATATAGGCTTGATAAAAACCTTGTTTAGACTGGAGGCTGTTCGTGGTCGAGAGGTCTAAGACGTTATCAGATCAAATGGTGGCTTCCCCTATACAGAAAGAGGTGGCAGGTTCGAATTCTGCCGAATGGTACACATTTTCGTAATAAAATTTATCGTAAATAATCAGGCCGGTAGAAATAAATATATAATACTGTTTCATTAAAAACAGAATATCTACTTAAATACGAGTATCGATAAACAATAATGTTCAAACAATTCATTTCATATATATATAAATTAGAATAATCGTATTACTTTTTACAATGGGCTTATTAATCTTTATCTGTGAAAACTTTGTCAATTAAAATGAGATATTTAGGGACATTATACCTGATTTAACAAAATAGAATTTTATTGATGAAACGACGAAAATCATACGATTTTTCAAACATCGCAACTCACAAGCAGCAGCAGCAGCAGCCCATAAGCATAAGTAAGCAACCACACAGTCCGTCTACATCCGGACGGCAATCTTCCATGCGCAAAATGTTCCAATCTAGAGATTCTGTTATTAAAACAACCGTAACATCCTGTCTAGACATCAGTTTTGAACCAGCCTGTCATAGATCGAACACACGCTACTCAATGAATCGAACACGCGCCGCTCAATGAAAGAGCGTTTGATTTACGCAGTAAGTCAATTATGTAATCTACATTAAGCAAATATACACATTTTACCCTACACATAAATTCCAAGCAAGGCAATAAAGCCACTTAGATGTACAGGGATTTTTGATTGCTAAAGAATATATATGAAAATATATCCCATTAAGAAAAGAGGGCGAGTAATTTTTTGAAGATCAAAGCTGACTAGAGAGCATTGAACCGAAAGAGAGTTCTACGAATGAGGCGTGCAATGGAAGAAACTGATAGCATAGAACTTATATCTAACCATTTCAACTATAAAACGAGGAGACCTTGCCGCTAATCTTGTACTGTCCTTAAATTCACAATGTCTAGGTGTTAGAGTGGAAAGTAAAATTTATTTTGAGTAAAATACAAAAAATGTGACAGAAGGGCAAATAGGGGAGTAAGGAAAGGCTGGTTCTTTTTTGTATTTTAATTAAACTTAGCTAGCAACAGTTACTGACCCAAACACACCACAGTATTTCTTACACCAAAATAACACATTCTTACTTTCAATTCTTACTACAGCTACCATAATACCTCTAAGTCTCTTTGAAGTCCTAACTAGTTTCTATATTTATAATTTGTCTGTGGAGGTGGGGAATAAAAATAGCAATAAAATTAAAAACAAGACAAAAAGCAATGAAATTTTATCATAGAGGAAAATTCAGAACAGTTAACATGATAGTATTTATAGAAAAGGCATAATAAAGCTACGTTACGGTGGCTGAAGCCAAGATGTCAGATTAGGACTAATAACATTGCTGATTCTTCTTTGGGTTTTATCAAGAATGTATAAATATAAGTATAAAAATGCTGTATTTATTAAAAACACTTCCTCTTTATTATTTTTTTATAATCGTTTCACCCCAAGCAAAAAGGGGCTGTCACTGGAGTGCAGGGGTTATGGTTACAGTGAGAGAAAATGAAGTAAAAAAAAGAAACAAGGTAAAGGTGATGTCGAAGAAAGGACAAGATATGAATTGGAATCAAGGAGACAGAAGATGACAATCGACGTTGTATTTAATTTTTTGGAGATTGTAGCTATCAAGAATGTACGTTGTGGTGAAGAGGATATCGGCTTGGAACGAGAGATTCCAGTGGAATTCCTTGCATTCACTTACGCGCAAATACCCTTGGGAAAGGTATCAATCCGTCTATCCCTTCCAGTTATGGGTTAAATAACAGTATAGATTGGGTTCTATAGCCTTGGCTGGCAACCAATCTACCGTAGAAAGTAATGGCAACCTATCGAGACATGATCGCCCAAGCGTGTTTCACGTATGGTACTTAACTGACTGAGCTATCAAGGAAACAAGTATACGGAAGGGATTTCTACAACCGGGAAGTTCGAGAAAAGAAACTAATAGAGTAGAAGTGGCTGTTGAATTTGATTGTTTTTATAGTAAATAGGTAGGACCTGGATGCCAGTCTCTTAGCAACGAGTAAATTCATGTGATCGTGGCACCAGGGAAAGAAGCTTGTCAGAACAGAAGCAGTGAAAATATTTGTAGAAGAGACAGAGGGAAGCCACATTCCGACGGTGAAGAAGGTACTAAAGTCTAGCTTTTAAATCGGGATTAGTTATATTACAGATCCTCATATGGATTTTATCGAGAACCCTGAGGTAAATAGCAAGAGCACTCGGCCAGATACGGCAACATTGTTGATATTCTTCAAATCGTATCACAATTTGGGTTGACCAATCATTCTCAAATTTATTTTCTAGTTATTTTCGTAAAACAATTTATCGGAAACCATTTTTCTGAAATCGGAACAGGGATATAAATGTTAGATTTAAAAGAGCTCTCGTAAAAAAATGAAATTTTACTAACTTTTGTGACTTTCTTAAGCTTAATAAATTTTGTGCCTTTATGCATGTGGCTTTAATCATGCAATCTTTGCGTATCTAATGGCTTTTAGTTCGCGATAGTGAATTTCAAGACTCTTTCACTCAAATTTACACTTCAATTCGAACGAACAAGTTTACGCATGCGCACGATTTCTAGCGAAACACTTCAGTTTCTTTTTAGTCTTATTCCTTTGTCTGATTATTGAACCTGATTCGTTGCTGAAAACTTGTATAACATCTAAATAGCATCAGCGGTATCATTTTACAAGCTTGTCTTTAATCTTCGCTTTTGCACGCGAGATTCCACTTGGTATAATTTGGAAATAAGTATAAAAATGGCTTTCAAACATTCTGTTTTCCGCAGTGATTCCTTTCCTTATGATAAGGTTATGATGAAATCAATGATAAGACGAGCTTGCCTTTTAGTTTGGATTTTAATTTTTGTTAATTGCTTTATTTCTTCATTCTATTAATCTACATTGATATTTTCATCGTTTCTATCTTATTTCTTACCTTTAAAGCATTTAGTCTTTTTTTTAACATCTAAATTAATTTTTCTTTATTTCTTTACATCAACTAGATTTTCATTTCTGGTTCTAATATTTTATATTTAGTCTTTCTTTTTATTATCTAATGTATTTTTTTCTGTCTTTGGAGTTTTTTTTCTCTTTTTACGTTTTATATTTAGTTTTTCGAATTTTAGTTAATATTTCTTTCTTTCTTTCTCGCATTTAGACGTTTTAACTTTTACCGTCAGTCTTCTTTCATTTTCAAATCGAATAATTTATTTTCTTTCTTTCTTTCTTTCTTTCTTTCTTTCTCTGCGGCATTTAGAAACTTTTATCTTTTTAAAATTTATCTTCATTCTTTTTTCTCATCTTATTTCTTTCTTTGAAGTATTTAAACGTTTTTTTAAATCTCTGTAGTTTGAAATTTCAGTCTTCTTTCATTATCAAATTTAATATTTCTTTCTTTCTTTCTTTCTTTCTTTCTTTCTTTCTTTCTTTACGGAAATTAAACGTTATTTTTAACGTTTCATTTTTACCGTCAGCCTTGTTTTCTTAGATTATTTAATCTTTCTTTCTTGTATTTAGACGTTTTTAACATTTAACTTTTACCGTCAGTCTTCTTTCATTTTCAAATTTAATAATTCATTTTCTTTCTTTCTTTCTTTCTTTCTTTCTTTCTTTGCAGCATTTAGACACTTTTTAAAAAATATATCTTCATTCTTTTTCTCATATTATTTAATCTTTCTTTCTTTGCAAAATTTAAACGTTTTCCTAAATCTTTTTAGTTTTAAATTTCAGTCTTCTTTCATTATCAAATTTAATATTCCTTCCTTCCTTCCTTCCTTCCTTCCTTCCTTCCTTCCTTCCTTCTTTCCTTCCTTCCTTCCTTCCTTCCTTCTTTCCTTCCTTTCCTTCCTTCCTTCTTTCCTTCCTTCCTTCCTTCCTTCCTTCTTTCCTTCTTTCCTTCTTTCCTTCCTTCCTTCTTTCCTTCCTTCCTTCCTTCCTTCCTTTCCTTCCTTCCTTCTTTCCTTCCTTCCTTCCTTTCCTTCCTTCCTTCCTTCCTTCCTTCCTTCCTTCCTTCTTTCCTTCCTTCCTTTCCTTCCTTCCTTCCTTCCTTCCTTCCTTCCTTCTTTCCTTCCTTCTTTCCTTCCTTCCTTCCTTCCTTCCTTCCTTCCTTCCTTCCTTCCTTCTTTCCTTCCTTCTTTCCTTCCTTCCTTCCTTCCTTCCTTCCTTCCTTCCTTCCTTCCTTCCTTCCTTCCTTTCAACGCTTTTCGTTTCTCTTCTTAAATCCCAGTTTCTTCTATTCCACTCTTGTGTGTTCTTTTTTTTCTGTCGCTTTCCTTTCCACGCACAAAACTGTTCACATCATTCCTTTCTTTTTATTTTTCTCGTTTCAATATGAACATCACTGAGCAAGCGAGTGCTACCATGAAAACAGCTCATCGAATCAGCATCGATTTGTATTTCGTTGTTCAAAGTTAACCAACAATCACGCAACCACATGCACACGAATAAGGAGAATCAATTAAACATGCTGCTCAGTTGATAAGACGGTAATATTCAAGATCGAATCAGGTTTTAATTCGATACTATATAAGGTCATGCTCGAATGCAGATAAATATTTTGCTTGCTCAGATTATTAAAACAACTGAGGTTAGTAATCACTCATAAATTTACTAACTTAACTTGATTTTCTTCTCTTCCTACTAGATATGGGACAGAAAATATATAAACAAATACACATTGATAATTATTATATGGCTTGATTTCGTGTATATATATCTTAAAGCTTTTCCTATAGGTTGTTGGTTAATATCAATCTCAAAAACTTGCTTTCTATAATAAAATTTGAAAAAGAAATATTTTCAGACAAATTGTTCAGTTAAAATGCAACACTTAATACGATATAAAATTATTGATATTAATCACGTGTGAAGTATGTGTGTCAGTCCTGTAATTCATTCGGGTCATATAAACACGATATTAACTTCAGTCATAAAAGTATTGGAGTGTCCAGTGCAAGATAACCAAACGAAGCCCAACCCTTTTCTGGTTCTTTTTTTAATAATTTTTCGAGAAACTTGATTCTAATTGCTTACAACCATTTTTATTTTGAATTCTGAGTGAACGGGGGACACCGTGTGGTTTATGTTGTAATTTGCCTATAATCTTTTTGAAACTCAGACAAATCGGGCAAGGATTCATCATCTGAAAATGGTGTAAGCCGCGGCTGAATGTGTGTTGTGGTGCAGTGGATATTGGCTCGGGATTGGAAATAGGAGAACTGAGTTCGAATTCCAATTGATTTCGTTGCATTCACTTATGCACAAATACCCTTCGGAAGGTATGAATCCGTCTCTTCTGTCTTCAGCTTTGGTTTGACTAGCAGGACAGATTGAGTTCTACAGTTTTGGTTGACAACAAGTCTACCGCAGAAAGAAATGGCAACCTACTGCTAGGAAATCATCTGCCTAGTCATGTCTCGAATGAGACATGGTCACCCAAGCATGTATCACGTTTGAACTTAATTGACTGATTGATGTGCTAAATACAGAATTAGAATTAAGAAATACGACTATGTGAGGTAGTTCTTCAAACCATAACAGACACATGATGCCATTGTCTATGAGTTTATTACTGTTGTAACAAGATATCCTTCACCTTCTTTTCTCTGTGTGGACTTACTAATACGGAGAACTATATGTAGTGAGCACCGCATTCACCGGTGTCTTGCTTCGGAGATAAGTAGTATTGTGGTGTGTGAAAGATTGGGTGGCGATGGATGGGTTCTTGTGGTGAATGGAGAAATTGTAATGAGGGATTGGATCGTGAATCTGGTTAGCTAGCTAGATATACTTTTAGAGTGCCAACGTCACCCTATTCCCCTTTCAGCGTTGTGCCAAATTTACTGTAAAAAACAGTAATAAATATATGCTTCGGAGATTAGTTATGTCTTACTAATCTCTGTCTATCCACTTATTGTACTCTGTTGAAATAACTCTTTCTTCTTTCCATCTACTATCGTGTTGGTTGTCCTTCCCCCTCGAGTAAGAACCTTTTATGTTGCAACTCTTTTTTCGCAGGAATATTTGGTATTATCGATAATAGGTGGATAAAAAGATATCTGAATTGACTGTTCACTGATTGGCTCTTGATATTCTATTTTATTATTGGTTGTAAAAGACGACTGTTAAAATTCCGTACAAAGCTTGAGGGTCACTAAACCGCTGTATGATATGTTCTCTATGACAATCAGTGCTGGATGATCTCCTCAAAGATGAAGAGGAGGATTGAAGCAACAGAAATGTGGTTCTACAGAATAATGCTGAGGGAAATGTGTGTTTTAATAAAATATCCTACACCGCCATTTCCCTATGTGGACTTACTAATACAGAGAACTATATACAGAGAGTACTGCATTCACATTCAAATGTCTTACTAAAATCTGTCTATCCACTTATTGTATTCTCTATTGCAATAACCCTTTCTTCTTTCCATCTTCTATTGTGGTGATTGTTCTTTCCTCCTCAAGTAACAGCCTTGTATATTGTAACCCTTTCTTAAGAATGCAATAGTGGTGAACGAGGATTCGTGAGGATTCACGTTGAAAATACTTAAAACAAGTGACTACAACAGATTCTGAATAAGAACTTATGCAAAAGTGTTTGAAAATACTGTTCGAAACCATAACAACAAAATAAATACTGAGCAGAATTTTATTGGAAATTAGCTCGGGGGGGTGTTGTAATAAAATATCCTACACCCACTTTTCCTTATGTGGACTTACTAATACAGCGAACTATATATAGAGAGTACTGCATTCACTAGTGTCTTGCTTCGGAGATTAGTAATGTCTCTGTCTATTCACTTATTGTACTCACTGTTGCAATAATCCTTTCTTCTTTTCATCTACCATTGTGTTGGTTGTTCTTTCCCCTCGAGTAACAACCTTGTATATTGTAGCACTTTCTCAAGGATACAACAACATGTGATTAACAACAAAGTTTTGGAAAAATAGAAACAAAAAAAAAAAAGGAATTAATATTTAACATCAGAAAGAGACAGCGGAGGTTTCTGGGGCAGATAATGAAGAAGGAGGGCTTGGAAAATCGGATACCCACAGGACAGATTGTGTGTAAGAGGGACAGAGAATAACAATGTATGACATACTTAATTAGTTTGAGTAAGTGGATGGCAGAAAAGGACTTTGAAGAAATAACAGAAAGACACTTTATTAAGCGTTACAAGGGACAGGAAGTTGTGGAGGGTTATGTGAAAGTATTAGAGAAAAGAAAAAAGTGAACCGGTTGTGTCTTCACCCCCACTAAAAATGATGAGCATAATTTTATGGAAAATTAACTCGGGGGAGGTGTTGTAATAAAATATCCTACACCCACTTTTTCCTATGAGGACTTACTAATACAGCGAACTATATATAGAAAGTACTGCATTCACTGGTGTCTTGCTTCGGAGATTAGTAATGTCATACTAATCTCTGTCTACCCACTTATTGTACTCTCTGTTGCAATAGTCCTTTCTTCTTCCCATCTACTATCGTGTTGGTTGTTCTTTCACTTCGAGTAACAACCTTGTATTTTGTAAACCTTTCTCAAGGATACAATAATTACAGAAGAGACTTATAATGTATCGAAAAAACTGGAATGGTATTCGATCTGTTTGTAACATGATGGTGAGAATTCTTTTATTAGGTTGTCCCAAAAACACTTGCAAAAAATTGAAATTTTACTCGCCAAGCAATTTTCTGGCAACCTTAGATGGTTACCAGAAAACACTTGCAAAAAAAATTGAAATTTTACTCGCAAAAACAACAAAAAATATTGCTCAAAATAAGACCATCATTTTCCAAGACTTTCTGCCATCGACCTGCAAGCTTTCGGATCTGGTCAAAGTCCCATTCAGCCGGCTTCGAATCAAAGAATTCTTGACACGATTCCTCGACTTCATCTAACGAGTCGAATCGGCGGCTCTTCAGAAAGTGTTGCATTGAGCGGAAAAGGCCGTAATCTGATGGAGCACAGTCAGGACTGTAGGCTAGATGTGGCAGAACCTCAACGCCGTCAAGCTCTTCAAAATGGTCTTTGATCTTCCTGGCGGTGTATAGCTTGGCATCGTCCTGCTGCATCAAAGCGCGCTTTCGGTTGATCAGAGCCGGGTACTTTTACTTCAACTTTTCGTAGACCCGCTCAAGTTGCTGACAGTAAAGTTGGGCAATGATGGCACGACCATTCGGAACCAACTCAAAATGCACGATTCCTTCAAAGTTCCACCAAACGTACAACATCACTTTCTTACCGAATCGATCTTGTTTTGTAACCGAAGGTGTCTCTTGCTCTTTCTGGACCCATCGCTTGTCTCGGTTGTGCTGGACTAGATAGACCCATTTTTGCAAGCGTTTACGAACTTTTTGGACAACCTAATATTTTGGCGTTTTCTCATTTACCAATCATGAAATCAAGTTCCTCTTTTAATATATCGAGTGGTTTATCTACTAAAATAATCTCTTTTTGGTAATTTATGCGGGCAGAGCTCTAACTGCATGCAAATACATCAAATTTTGGAACGTTTTCGTACCCTAAACTGATTGCTGCTGCTAAGCAAGTTAGCCCAGTGTACGCTGCTATTTAACCCATATCTGGAGGAAGAATGATTCATGTCTTTTATAAGGGTGTTATTGCAAATTGAATAAAAGAGAGTCGAGTGGGAATTGAACTCGGCACAACTAATTTGCTTTCTGTGACGATATCCATTACGTCAAAAGTGAAATGACGGTACAGAAATGCAAATGTTTATGATCAGTAAGTTGCGATATATTTGGAGAAAAATCCCGTGTGAAATCTTACATCATATGAACAAGTCGAATAGCTTTGAGCTGGTCATTGCAATTTTAGTACAAGAACAAATGCATGTGAACATGGTTATTGCATAGAAATATAGATCTTATTTGTGGACACGCCTCTCAATTATCTATCTATCTATATCAGACTCTTCATTATCTATCTATCTATCTATCTCAGACTATTCATTATCTATCTATCTATCTATCTATCTATCTATCTATCTATCTATCTATCTATCTATCTCAGTCTGTTCATATCTATCTATAAATCTATTTATGCATATTCCAACGGAAATCTTTTCATATCTATCTATCTATCTATCTATCTATCTATCTATCTATCTATCTATCTATCTATCTATCTCAGACTCTTCATTATCTATCTATCTATCTATCTCAGACTCTTCATTATCTATCTATCTATCTATCTATCTATCTATCTATCTATCTATCTATCTATCTCAGACTCTTCATCTTATCTATCTATCTATCTATCTATCTATCTATCTATCTCAGACTCTTCATTATCTATCTATCTATCTATCTATCTATCTATCTATCTATCTATCTATCTATCTATCTATCTATCTATCCTCGATCTAATCTATCTATCTATCTATCTATCCTGACAATCTACATCTATCTATCTATCTATCTATCTATCTATCTATCTATCTATCTATCTATCTATCTATCTATCTATCTATCTATCTATCCTGACAATCTATCTATCTATCTATCTATCCTGACATCTATCTATCTATCTATCTATCTATCTATCTATCTATCTATCTATCTATCTATCTATCTATCTATCTATCTCAGACTCTTTATTATCTATCTATCTATCTATCTATCTATCTATCTATCTATCTATCTATCTATCTATCTCAGTCTGTTCATATCTATCTATAAATCTATTTATGCATATTCCAACGGAAATCTTTTCATATCTATCTATCTATCTATCTATCTATCTATCTATCTATCTATCTATCTATCTATCTATCTATCTATCTCAGACTTCTCTTCATTATCTATCTATCTATCTATTCTTATCTATCTATCTCATCTACTATCTATTCTATCTATCTATCTATCTATCTATCTATCTATCTATCTATTCATATCTATCTATCTATCTATCTCAGATCTCTCTACTTATCTATCTATCTATCTATCTATCTATTCTTATCTATCTATCTATCTATCTATCTATCTCTATCTACTATCTCTATTATCTATCTATCTATCTATCTATCTATCTATCTATCTATCTATCTATCTATCTATCTATCTATCAACCTCCTTCACTATTTTCATACAAGAATTGCCTTTTATAATCTTTTCAAACTGATATGTCACAATTGTTTAATGCAGTCAATGGCCTGTTTTGTTTAATTAACTACATTGTACACTGACCTGTTTCTTGTTTTATACATTAATTATATATTTGGCGTTTTATGACATCTTAAGTGATGTAACGCAAAATAATCTATTTTGATAAACAGAATCGCCAATCAAAACAGTTTGGCTGTCTCTGATCTAAACAACACGGATTCTTTTATGATTCAAATTAAAGTCTGCTGATATTGGCCTTAACAGAATTTAAATTACCTTTTACCCTTTCAACCAGCGAATCTATGAAATCGTCCAATTACACCTGAGGGATATCCAACTAAGTGTATTAAAAACACGAAACTAAATTCCTTTTGGAGAAGGCTACGGGACATTCTTTTCATTTCCAGATCAAAATGGCTCAGGCATGCATAATAGGATTAATACCGGAAAATTAATTTAGCCTTGGAACCTTAATTACTTTATTTTTACTCCTGCTATTTTCAGGTCTTCTACTCTTTTAGCCAGATGCTTAACAAAAAAGCCGTTTTTTTTCGATTAATTGTCAGTTTGGGAAAAGGCACACACACACAAACACACACAAACGCACAAACAAACAAACAAACAAACACACATACACACACACACACACACACACAAACACGCACAAACACACACAAACGCACAAACAAACAAACAAACACACACACACACACACACACACACACACACACACATATATATATATAATGATAATAATAATAATAGCACTTAGTGGTATACATAAAATATATCATTTAATGTCAGTCAGTTAAGTGCCATACGTGATACACGGTTGGGCGATCATATCTCGAAAGAGACATGACTGACTGGGCAGAAGATTATCTCGCAGTAGGTTGCCATTGCTTTCTCAGCCAAGGCTGTAGAACCAAATCTGTCCTATTATTTAATCTATAACTGGAGGGAATTGACAGATTAATACCTTTCCCAAGGGTATTTTTGCGTAAGTGAATACAACGAATTTAGCTGGAATTCGAACTCGGCTCCCCGATTTGTTGTTCCGTGTCGATATCCACTGCATCACAACGCACATCTTATCATTTAATGTATGGAAATTTTGATGAGATAATTATTACTCCAGATATTAATAGAGCATATTATTGAGAAAAAAATTGTTTGCCATGCTATCATTTAATGTATGGCATAGTAAATAATTCTTTCTCGATAATATGCTCTATTAATATCTGGAGTAATATTTCTCTCATCAAAATTATTAAAAATTCATGATACTCGTATAAGATCTATTTAAAGTTTCGCAATGTTTCGCTTTTCAGACATGTATGTGCGTTGTGGTACAGTGGATATCGGCTCGGAACGAGAAGCCGGGGTTCGAATTCCAGTTGAATCCATTGTAATCACTTACGCGTAAATACCCTTAGGAAAGGTATTAATCCGTCTCTTCCCTCCAGTTATGGGTTAAATAGCAGGACAGATTGGGTTCTATAGCCTTGGTCGGCAACCAGTCTACCTCAGAAAGTAATGGCAACCTACTGCGGGATAATCTTCTGCCCAGTCAGTCATGTCTCTTTGGAGACATTATCACCCAAGCGTGTATCACGTATGGCACTTAACTGTCTGATGTATATGCTTAGGAACGGATTTTTCATTTATTAATAAGAGTTTGGTGGCCAGATCTAAAGTTTGATGTGGTACTTGTGTATCATGGTGCAGAGTCCTGTTGCCAAATATATGGTTTTCCAGCAGTGACTCTCTTCACTGAGACAATCACTACCTTCTAAAAAAAACTTGATGTCGGCCTCTGTGTTGATCTGGGGCCTAACAAACTAATTCGAAATTTCTTTTCTTATCAGAAAGATCAGAGTGAGTATACCGAGTTGCCGTGCCATTCGACTCATCCAACGCTTTTCGAATACTCTGCACTGTCCTCAGATTAGCACTCAAACACTCTGAAATGTTAGCATTAAAGCTTCCGGCAAATCAGTACATGCAATGCAGTTTCGAAAGGGAATTACCGTATTTTAATTTATTGAAAAATATTATATTTATTTGCCGTGCCATTCTGTATATTTTATATTATATTTATTTGCCGTGCCATTCGACTCATCCAACGCTTTTCGAATACTCTGCACTGTCCTCAGATTAGCACTCAAACACTCTGAAATGTTAGCATTAAAGCTTCCGGCAAATCAGTACATGCAATGCAGTTTCGAAAGGGAATTACCGTATTTTAATTTATTGCATAAACGTTATTTTTAATGGATACCCATATTTGAGTAGACGTTCTGTTTATTTATTAAACAGTCTATTTACTTACATCTATTTTCCTGAACATACGAGAAATCTTATTAGAATGCACGTCTAAATTTGTGGTGTGTGAGAACTCTAGAAGTTATGCCAGGATTCGTCATCGGAGACCACATTTTAAACAATATAAGGTATGCAGATGATACAGTGCTGATAGCAGACACGGAAAGGAAACTACAAGACCTCCTACATAACGTAGCTGAAGAGAGTGACAAGAAATGACTACAAATAAACTGCAAAAAAACCGAATGCATGATCATCAGCAAAAAGGGCAGCCCAATATGTCAAGTACTGGTCGGGGATACTAGAATCAAGCAAGTACAAAAATTTAAATACCTGGGAAGTGTTCTAACAGAAGACGGAAAGTGCAACACAAAAATCCGAAGGCGAATTGGCATGGCGAAGGAAGCATTCCAGAAGTTGAGTAAAGTATTAAGAATCAGGACAATTTCGCTAGAAACAAAGAGGAGGGTGCTGAATTGCTATGTGTTGTCGGTTCTTCAATATGGCAGTGAATGTTGGACAATATCTTCGAAGATAAAGGAAAAACTTGAAGCAGCTGAAATGTTGTTCTACAGATGGATGCTGCGGATATCATGGACCGAGCATGTGAGCAATGACGAGGTTCTGGAAAGAATGGAAACGAAGAGAAAATAAAAGGGAAACTATGTTACGAAAGTGAAGAAAGTAATTGAAGCCGAGATGCCAGCTCTGGACTGATAATGTTGCCGATTCTTCTTTGAACTTTGTCAGCAGTCTCTAGGAAAAAAAAGCAGAATTAGCAGACCAGACGTGGCAGCAATATTTGATATACAAAATATTCTTCTTCTATGTCCCGTTCACCTACAGAATGTTGGTGATTATGGCTCTCCACAGTTTCTTGTAATTTGTAATTCAGTACATTTATCTTTTTTTCTATTTCTACTAATCCCTGTTCTGCCAACATAATAAGAGAACGAAGAGAAAGAGGAACCGGAAACAGGGGCTGTCAGAGAATGGTTAAGAGAAGGATGAAAATATTGGTGTGAAGAGAGTTGCCTGAGATTGGAGTGAAAGGGAAAAGAACACGATACAGAGGGTGTTGAGGAAAGGATAAGAGAAGGATACGAATCAAGGGGATAAGTGATGACAACTAACATTGTATTTAAACTCTTGGAGATTGTACTTATCAGGGAATCAAGTATAGGGAGTTCCACTGGCGAGTAGTGCGAGAAAAGAAGCTGTTGGAATAGAAGTGACGGCTGGTGGAGTAGAAGTGACGGCATTTGGTTGTTTTGACTGTAAAAGGACGGGAAATTGTTGCTTGAGGAAATTCCTGTAGAGGAGACACCAGAGAGCTAAGCTCGTCGGAGTGGAGTCCGTGAAAATATTTGTAGAAGAAACAGAGAGAATCCACATCTCATCGGTGAAAAAGTGACCGGAGTCGAGCTGTCAGGTCGGGATTGATCACATTACAAATTATCCTCTGGATCCCGTCGAGAACCCCGATATGCATAGCAGGTGGGGGGGCGACCATATATGACAACAATATTCATTGCATGGGCGGATGGTTGATTTGTATATGTGCAATATAAATTCAGGCGAGAAAAACATCCGCGCCCAACACTGTGAAACAACCTTATTAGCAGTAGATTTAGCTATTGATTCAATGTTGTCATTCCACTTAGGGTCGCCTGAGAGGGTAAGGCCCAGGAAGAGCAGTGTATTGCTTTCGGGGATGCTAGCTTGATCCATGCTGATGGGACCAGAATGGACTGTCTATGATGATTAACGGATAGCAGCTTCGTTTTAGAAGCATTACAATTTACGAGCTGTTGCTTACTCCAGCCCACCACAGATTGAAGGTCCCTTTAAAGAGCAGCAGCAAGGTTAGCTTTGTCTACCTTGACAGATTTCTTACTGAGGCGGGAGTAAATGGTGGTTTTGTCAGCATAAATGCCTACTTGGGATTGGGTCACATTAGGGAGATCGTTGATGACGATCAGAAAGAGCATCGGGCATAAGATATAGCCCTGGATGAAACCCGCGTTCGTGTGATAGGATCTGGAAGCAAGCTCATTTAGAACGACCTTCATTACGTAGCTTGATAGGAACGATTGAATCAAATAGAAAAAGCGTACAGTCATACCATAGCCTTGTAGCTTGCACAAGAAGGCCAATGTACCAGACTCTATCTTATTTCCTTAATGAGACTCAAGTTTTTCTTTCCCTCCCAATTTTTTCTTGATGAGTAATTCCGGATATACACCTGGGCCCTTCACACTTTATTTTAATAGTGTTTGAAACCGAGAGAAATATATTTCACATTCATTGTCTAAGTCAGTTGACACGCCATCTTCCTCGCTCTCACTTGATTCCTCTTCAGACTCGGGAAATATCAAACTACAAACCTGGAATTTGTCACGCGGGCTCTTCTTTGCTTCTGGTTGAGGTAAATTTGGTCAGCCTCTGACCTATTCCCTTCTTTATAGCCTGCCACTTCTAACTTTTCCTCAGGGGTTACTTCTGGTTCAGCTTCTGACCTATTCTCTTATTTCAACCGGTCTTGAAGCGGAAAGAAGGGTAGTTCGCCTTCCTTCTCCCTCTCCCTTGATTCATCTTTCAGAGTCTTCGTCTGTCTCTATTATATTCTTATCCGTCTTCCACCCCACCTTTCTTGCCTTATTCGCCTTTAGAAGTCTAACTTCTTTCCGCGGTACTGGCCAGCCTTTTGCCGATACCAATGTTATTCTTCTGTCTTTTACCATCAAAGCAGCGGGTTAACCTTCATTCCGGCTTCATGGCGATGGAGCAAATCTTGTCCTAAAATCGCCTCATCAAAACAAACCTGAGGCTACATAAAACTTCCGGACGTTGCTCGTCCCTTTCTACCGGAATGTTCATCACCCCCTTTATCTTCATCATGGTTCTTGTCGCTTGAGTAATTTCAATGTCGGCCTCCTTCAAGTCACCCTTATAAGCGCTGTTAATCTCCCTGATTCAGCATTAAGACCTGTGTCCCAGTATCTAATCTATTACAGTTCTTACTACTGATCCTTCCACCCGGTATCTATTACAGTTCTTACTACTGATCCTTCCACTAATACCTCGAAATGAAGCCCTTCTTCTTCGACCAACACTTGAGACACCCTAGCTGTCCTCTTTCGTCTCCTAGTACCTTTGTTCTCACACCAAGCGGCCATGGGCGCCGGCAGTAGCACATCTCCAAGGTCATCCATACAGAGATTTCACATTTTACCGAGAACAGCTTCCCTTCATGAGGTGCCATAGATTGAACATATGAGCAACAATTAGGTTTTTTGAAAAGGAAACTAATACTTAACACCAGGAAAAGACAGCTGCAGCTTCTGGTACGTGTAATGAGAAAGGAGGGCTTGTAGAATCTGATACTGTTGTGGAGTAGTTTTCCCACTGAAGGTTATAATCGTGCTATGTCGGTTGCTAATCGACTTAACGTACACAAAATGTTAGGAACTTGGTAATCTTCCACTAACTGCTGACTAATATCAAGTGCCTAGTAGTTCTACTGAACTCAGATAGGAGTCTAAAGAAATCCTTTGAACTTCCCAAGAACTTCCTGTTAGTCTTTGTTAATTCTTTGTTAATTCTTATCAATATAGGAGAGAGAGTCCATTATTTGAGGAATAGGTGTGTTTCCCCATAACAGATACTCAGGTTAGATAGAAGGAAAAATAGACAGGGGAAAGCAACGCGTAACTTGCTTGATAGGCTTGAGTAAGTGAATTGCAGAGTGGAGTCTTGGTGGGGGTAACAGGCGAAAGGATGCTAAAATCTACTAGTGATAGCGGGATATAGAGAGCCATGGTCGCCTACGTTCTAAAGGGATACGGTACATAGAAGAAGAAGCCTCGTCTATTCTGATGGCTGGTATGAAAGTTTCATCGTGGTGGTTTAAGGATAGCAGTTTCCTTTTAGATTCATTAAAATTTAAGAGGCGTTTTTTAGGTTTATACAGTTTCACTATTAGAAAGAAAGCATTCAGTGGATTCGGAGCTTGGAAAGCGGTTTTTGAAAGATAAGAAGGAGAAGTCTCTACTGATGTGGTTATATGCTGCTGTGAGGTCGACAAATCAGGTATACATTTTTGTATTAGAGTGGTAAAAACTTTCTTGGAGTTTTTAGATGACATATATTTTTGTTGTTGCTTTAGTTTTATGGCATATCAACCACGGCGAGTCATTTATTGCCAACTAAATTTTTTATTTAATTATTACTAGCAATAACTTTTTCTTTCAACGATTTATTGTTGTTTTTATATAAGTTTTGTATCTAGTAATACTTCTTTCTTTTCGAGTACCAAGATTCATTGGGATTTGTTTTTAAGAGCAGGGTCCCCATGTTCTACCCTGTTATTTAACCCATAACTGGAGGGAATGAACGGATTAATACCTTTCACGAGGGTACCAGTGCCTAAGTGAATGCAGGGTATTCAAATGGAATTCGAACTCGGCTCACCAATTTCTCTTTCCGAGCCGATATCCACTGCACCACAACGCACATCCCTCACTAAACACTTACAGCACCTGGTATTCCCAAGTGGTCACCCATCTAAGTACTGACCAGATTCAACGTTGCTTAACTTCGGTGATCGAGCGAGAACCGGTGTATTCAACTTGATATGACCGTAAACCAGATGAAATATATGACATCAGTGTATCTCGTACTTGAACGAAAATAAAATGGTGTTCAATAAAATGGTGTTCAATAATGTTTTTTATTTGGTATTCCTGATCCTCACACAACGAGGCTGGGTTGTGGGGATGTCTTCACAATTTAACTAATGGAATGTTCCATCCCTCTGGTGTTTACTATCATGCACCGTCCGAACTCGAAAATGTCCGCCCTCTTGCTTGCAGCAATCAAACGAGTGTTTACACTGACCCACTAGTAGTACAACTGAGAATTTAAATTTATGGTGGCGATTTTGTTATCATTAGCGGCTTGTAGACGGTGTTCACCGAATGAGAATCTTTGAAAGTATATGTAGAATCGCCGACTGACGCCAATTCGGTCGGGTTTCAATCCTGGATAAAAAGCAATCGGCTGTCTAACCGTATTGATGAGCTGTGATACAGCGAAATAGATATGTCTGCGGATGACTATATATATATATATATATATATATATATATATATATATATTGTATTTGTTGGTTAAAGGGAAGTAACTTCGTTTTAGAGACATAAAAATTTGCAAGCCATTTCCTACCCCATTCAAACACAGATTCGAGGTCCTATTGAAAGGCATCAGCCAGACTTACTTTGTCAGCCTCGGCAGATTTCCTATATATGTATGTTTCTAAATTGATATATCCTACATAATCTGCAAACTTCAGTCAGAAAATTCCCTAAAGAGTAGTATTTAATATACTTTTAACATATATATATATATATATATATATATATATATATATATATATATATATATATGTCCTGCTTTTGCTTGGGGTGAAATAATCACTTACACACAAACACCCCCCCCCACACACACACATATATATATATAGGTAAAGATGTAAATAAGTATACATTTGTGTATACACGCAGGTACAAACCAATATATAAATATCTATCTAGTGATTATATATATATATATATATGTATACTGTTAAATATGAGACAATGAATGCCTATTATGTTTAATCGTGAGCCGTTCTAAACATCGTATTTTGGGTTTAGTTTCAGGTGAAAATAAAGACAAAAATTCTCCAACATTTGGATAATTTTTTATTAAGTTTGTTCTAAGCTTTCTGCTCACATGAGCCATCCTCATATATATATATATATATATATATATATATATATATATATATTCATAGATTATAACATGGATATGTTACAAAATCACTACAAAAGTAGCCATTTTGTTTCAACACTTTTGTGTCTTGTCAAGTGATATTGTAACATATACATGTTATAATTTATGAATAAATAATATTATTAGCTCTACTTTTGTATTGAGCGATTTTTTAAAATTAGTGTTTCGTTGGACAAGGAATATTATTCCAACAATACTTGGATATATATATATATATATATATATATATATATGTTTTACTTAAGTTTTTTTTAGAATGTCAGCGTTCCGACTATGTGATTCGTGTTTGAATATCACGACTGTTGTTTTGTGAAGGGGCTGAATTTTTTATAATATATGTTAAATAATGCGTGACAGACCATACCACGGTTTGATTTTAGGAAAATACTTGAAGACGAAACTGTTTGGAAGTATAGTCACAAACCAGAGTTCTTGCGTACTAGACATTTTCAGCTTCATATCCTGCCGAATTGTGCACTCTCTGTCAAAAACTATAACTAAAGCCCACTCAGTATAGTCGTAGTATCACAAATTTTCCCTGTAAGTGTTGAAGAAACACAAACGTGCCTGAGCGGGTCTCTGCAACAGGGATTAACTGGTAGTCTCAGTAGCCTAATCCGAAAATGATGGATGCGTAGATTTTGCAGAGATGAAAGTTTTCAACATTTAGTAATAAATAAAAATGAAGCAATTAATTTTTCCTTTAACTAAAACTTTGTTCTACACGATATATAAACTTCGTCGGTGAATTCCTGTACCTAAACATTCTCATTATAAGTCGCCGCTAAAGATAGTGAAGTGTACTCACCCTTCGATGTGAAACCGCGAAGGCTTGGCCGACCAATCGATAGGCCTGTGCCTTTTTCAGTATACGTGAACACAGTCCCAACCGCTTAGCAAATATCCACAGACCAATGAGGCGAACACTCAGGGGTCAAGAAGCTCACGGTCCTAGAACGTTGCACGTGACTTGCGTGCCAATTCGTAACACCAGCTGCCTTTTCTTTGCTTTTTTTTTTTACCCGAAGATCTAATTGTTGATCTAATTGATCGGATGATGCAACTATTCCCGGTTCTCAAGAGTTTTCTCGCTCTCCTATCATCGGAGGAGCAAAAGGCTAAAAACATCACGAGTGGATCGCTTTCGATTGCAGTCTTATACAAAAGTGGTCTCGAGTTGAATGCAGCCATTGTTACAATAAGGGGCTTCCGAATACATCGATACTATCCGAATAAAACCAACCGATTCTTTATATATATTCTTAAGTTTCTACTGATCATATGGAAATTATCGCACATCTTTAAAAGACACCAATGATTTGAAAAAAAAAGCACGGACAATTTATGAACATATTGTACCTAAAGACCCTTCTTCTTTGTACCGTTTACATTCAGGATGTGAATAATCATGTCTATCCCCAACTCACTTTTCTTTGTAACCTTTAACAATCTTTTTCTTTTTGCTATCTCTCCTAATCTTTGCTCTTCCAACCATTTGCCTAATCACGTCAGGGAGGTTATTCGCTGCTTTTTTCTGTTCGTCTTGCCTTCAGTATGCACCATGTGTGTTAAATTTCCTCAGCCTTCTTTCCTCCTTATGTGACCTAGAAATTTCTAAAAATAGAATTTTCAGTAGAACTATCCTTTTTTGTTTACATTTTTCTTACGTCTCCAGCCCGTGGTATTCTCAGCGTCCTTCTGTAGAATGACATTTCTGTTTCCTTCTTTATATGCGAGGAGATATTCCAGCATTCACTTCTGTGTACGAGGACTGATATTATATAACAGTCGAGTACGTTCTTTGTTTCCAAGGAATTGTTTTGTTTCTTAATACTTTGCTTAGCTTGTGACATGTTTCTGTTTAACCGCACTAGCATGACGTAACATTTTAAAAGTTGTATTTGTCTATACTTGTGAGATGAGGTAGTATTTACACTTTTTACATTGTTTGGACTATTGTCCCCATCTTTATTTCCATTATTACGACGTTTCGGTCGTTGTATAGTCCGGCCTTCTTCAGGTGCTAATAATTTCGAACCAAATCCTCTATTACAATCACTCGTGTATATCATTCTCATTTTATATGCGATGACACTTCTGACAGCCATATAGTTATCTCCTTTTAACTTTATTCTCTAAGTTAGTTGTTCACCCCTGGTGTAGCCTGTTAATCGCACATGGAATGTGAATGGTATGCTCCAGTGATCGTAATAAAAATTTCGGTTCGAATTTCTAAGTAACAGAAGAAGACCGGAGCATACAACGGCAGAAACGCCGTAATAATGGCAATAAGGGCGAGGAAAATAGTCCAAACAATGTAAATATTTTAAAACTAGCTAACCCGTACTGTGCAACAAAAATGTTCTTTGGTTATATTTTCTGCACGAATAATCCAGAACTTTTAGCTGCACAATTAACCGTATTTTCTTACACAGGAACGAATCCATATAAGTGAAAACATTCAAAGAACGTAATTGGACTTCAGAATTAGTAATTGTGCCACTGCATTGGTTATATTTTCTGCATGAGTAATCTAGCATTTTATTTTATCTTTTAACTTTGTGAAAGAATTCTGGCTTTTAAATTATTATAAATAATAAAGATTTCAGTTCAAATTTCTTAGTAACAGAAGAAGACCGGAGCATACAACGGCAGAAACGCCGTAATAATGGCAATAAAGGCGAGGAAAATAGTCCAAACAATGTAAATATTTTAAAACTAGCTAACCAGTACTGTGCAACAAAAACGTTCTTTGGTTATATTTTCTGCACGAATAATCCAGAACTTTTAGCTGCACAATTAACCGTATTGTCTTACACAAGAACGAATGGATATTCAGTGGAATCTATCATATGAAGCAGTGTTTGTTTTTTTTTTTTGTCTCTCTAAACCTTACTCTTCCGACCATTTATGAATATAATATAGCCAAGGATTACATGCCTATACTTCTGAAATGAGAAAGTGTTTACATTATTCAGACTAATCATTATAGCCATGTTTACGACACCTGGATAAAAGCGTTGATTATATCCAGTGACTTGACCCCGAAGAGTTGTGAGTTCAATAACTGGCTACAAAAACGGGGAACAAATAACTTGCGTTAATAAAAGGTTCGGTTCGAAATTCCTAACTCCTGAAGAAGACTCTAGCGTACAACAGCCGAAACATCATAAACATGGCAGTGAAGATGAGGACAACAATCTAAACAGTGTAAATAAAGCCAAGAACTAGCTTCTTTTTGTTATAATAATATGCCTTCTGATTTCGGTGTCGAATTTTCCGTTCTCTTAATGTAATTACAATACTTGACTCCTGAGTATTTCGAAATTCCTAACTCCTGAAGAAGACTCTAGCGTACAACAGCCGAAACATCATAAACATGGCAGTGAAGATGAGGACAACAATCTAAACAGTGTAAATAAAGCCAAGAACTAGTTTCTTTTTGTTATAATAATATGCCTTCTGATTTCGGTGTCGAATTTTCCGTTCTCTTAATGTAATTACAATACTTGACTCCTGAGTATTTCGAAATTCCTAACTCCTGAAGAAGACTCTAGCGTACAACAGCCGAAACATCATAAACATGGCAGTGAAGATGAGGACAACAATCTAAACAGTGTAAATAAAGCCAAGAACTAGTTTCTTTTTGTTATAATAATATGCCTTCTGATTTCGGTGTCGAATTTTCCGTTCTCTTAATGTAATTACAATACTTGACTCCTGAGTATTTCGAAATTCCTAACTCCTGAAGAAGACTCTAGCGTACAACAGCCGAAACATCATAAACATGGCAGTGAAGATGAGGACAACAATCTAAACAGTGTAAATAAAGCCAAGAACTAGCTTCTTTTTGTTATAATAATATGCCTTCTGATTTCGGTGTCGAATTTTCCGTTCTCTTAATTTAATTACAATACTTGACTCCTGAGTATTTGTCCCTTTGGCGCATTGAACGGCGAGTACCCTTCAGTATGGGTAGTGTAGAAGTTTAAATGCTTGCTCAATATATCTCTGTTCTTCATATAGCTAAATAGGGCTGCATATTCTGAGAGCTCTAAGGTAGAAACCAGATTTAATTCATTGGTTTTGGTGGAAATAGAAATTATAAGGTCGTTTATGTAGTAAACTGTAAATTCTAACTTATCGTTATTACATACTAGCAGTATAGCCCGGCGTTGCTCGGGTGTAATGAAAGCTTTAAAACTAATCCATGGTTCTGGAGCTCAGACTCTTTGGACGTTGGCACGAAAGACTGAAAAGCAATAGTTGTTTGCAGTTAAAGCGAAACCGTAGACTGAAAGAAAAATGAATGGATATAAGTCAAATTTTGATTTCCTGGTATCGATATCAAATAAGTTTTTTTCATCGTAAACTGAATTTTGAAGGCTAAATAAGTCCTCTGAGTAAATTGTATCATAGCTGAGACTAAGAACTACAATTATACCTACTTAGAGCCAAACCCGAAGCAAAAACTAAAATAAAAGGGCTGAAAAAATACAGACATACAGGCAGATAAACACACACACAAACATCTTGCCTTTCATATATATATATATATATATATATATATATATATATATATATATATATATATATAATCGATTTTCTGCACTGTTGTAAGAACTGCAACCTTTAAACTTCTGAATATCGTTTCTTATATCTTTGTCTATGAGTGTATCAAATTTGATTAAAATCGGACCACTCCTTCTATAACCCGACTTTTTCGATTATCGATTTTCGATATTTATCGGGGGTACCTCGACACAAAACCGAGCTAAGAACACTCGCAGACGCTTATAGTACAACTGTGTAAATTTTCAAGAAAATCGGTTCAGCCGTTTCGGAGTCTATAGGTAACCTCACACACACACACACACAGACATACACACACAGACAAAGTTCCATTTATAAATAAGTTTAGATTATTAAAATATCAAGAAAAGGTAAAGAATTGTTAGTTTCAAGTTCATACGTGAATTCAATGGTAGGTTCTATGTCATTGAGTTTAGTTATTAAGTTTAATGGATTAGTGTAATGAGAGTAAAATAATAGGTCGTCATCTATGTATATTAAGCAAGTAGAATTGATAGGTATAATATATTTTAAAGAACTGAATTCTATGATCTCTTGAAATAGGCAAGTGAAAACACTATTGATAGAAGACTTCACGGGTAACCGAACTTTTTGTTAAAAGAGAAATAAAAATGGTTTGTGGTGTGACACGATAACTAGGCGTATATTAAGGTGGATTTGTAAAATATGTATTTTATTATAATTGATTAAAATGGTTAAGAATAGAAAAATAGTTTAAAAACATGTGTTTCGTTTAACAAAAGTGAAAAAGAAGAGGAATAAATAAATAAATAAACGCTTTCTCTTTTATAAGGAAATTTGTGGAAGAGAAAAGGGTATCAGATTACTGGTAAATCCTACCAGTCTTCCAATAAATATTTGACTAAGTGATTTGATGTGATAAAAGATAAAGTTTAGGAAATAGAGTTTTGAGTGACCAGGTCAAAAACTGTCTTTACTGTATCTTGACCACACATTAAGAAACGATAATAGAATTTTCCCTTTCTCCAGGCAATAAAAAAACGCCTGGTTACGGGTAAAGTGTCAGGGCTATAAAAACATCCGGCTGCCTTCACACGAAGCTTTGTTAAGATAAAAAGATAAAAAAAAAATCCTGGAAAATACTAAGGCTAAGTGCAGAATGGATGTCTGCGGGAAGTTTACACATCAAAGGAAGCAAAATTTAAGTACCTTGAAAGTTTGGACTTACAGTCACCAATGATTATCTTTTGTTTTAAGCCGATCGTCTAGTGGACTTCCGATTATTTCAATATAAATACAAGTGATTTTTCCGAGCCGATCAGTTGAGTTGTGTTAGTTCAGCCGGACGTGTGCTTGAAGTAGCTACGTGTGAAAGGCACACTGAAAAAGGAAAACTCCGTTCCTCTGAGTCGGTCGGTTCGGCATTTGATCTCCATTAATTAGAGTTAGAGCTGAGTGTCATATCGCCTGCCCCAACTGCAAGACTATCTCTAAATGAAATAAAGCATCGATTTAAGTCATCCAAGTTGTGGAAGTTCGTTCCTTATAGTTTATCTTGTACCCCCAGCTTGAGACTCCGACTTTTTCAACAAACCCCCGGCAACATCACAGCGTGGAGAACGGCCACCGGAGAAATTGTTAGAACCTCCGCTGGGGTGTTACAGTGGTTAATGTACACATTGCTTATGGATATGTAGAGGGGGGTTTTTCTTTGGATTCTTTTAGCTGGTTTCTAAAAATGTTTAGACATTTTTTAAATGGATATGTTAGTATAGAGTGATTTAATATCCAAACATTTCATATTCAGCGCAGGTTATTCTATGTGCATTTTTTCGACTATACAGACTCTTTTTGTGGTGGGATCTCCCCTTTGTATATAATAATGGACTCGACTGAGTATACATATACTCTTGCCATAGGGAGAACAGCAGTTGCTGCCACAGAGTTGGGCAGCAGAAAGTAATCATAGAGATCCGTGCGAGTTATCGGAGAGTAACGGAACTGATAAGTTAACGAGAGATACCCAGAGATACCGCATGGGTTACTAAGAATCATTTCAATGAGTCTCTCAGAGCTTTTTTCAATCAATCTGGGCGCTTCAGCTACAATCATTGATGTCCTTGTTTGCCACATTTTTGGAATGTCCATTTCAAGATCGTTGTATTTTGATTGTTTTTGAAGATCTTCAAAGAGATATTACCTTCTGCAGAGACTACCGTGTCAATAATAATGATACTACTACTACTACTACTAATTATTATTATTGTTGTTATTATTATAATTATCGTGTGTGGTATTAACTTGTCAGAGAGTAATTTTAAGTGTTTAGTTATCAAATCCTCTTCGGGGTCTATAATTATAAAGGCTTCTGATGGAAAGTTATCTATGAACATTTGGAATTTTGTTTAAATGGAGAGGGTTTTGCGGACGATATGTGCAGTTCCGCGTAATATCATCATTGGTAGCACCGAGATGTTGATGTGTCCAGAAATTTTACTCACACGATTTTTGGTAACCTCCTTTACCATAACCAATAACCCAATCACAACAAGGATAACTGCAGTTTCAAGCTGTGACATTTTTGTAGGTCCTTATAATTTGGCAGTTTTTCTTAAAGTCTTTTAGAAATATTGGAATCCTGTGGGCAAGTCACCTCAATTTGTTGCCAGGTTCTAGTTTTTAACATTTTTGATGACTATATTTGGTCCATTTGCATCAATTTCTCTGTTTTTGAGGATTGGAAAATTCCAAAGCATAGCCATTCTGTCACCATTTCTAAGATCATGCGAATGGTTTTTGTACCAGGTATCTAGTGCTTCAATACAAAAGTTTGAACATGTATAATAATGCATTCTTTCTTAACAAGGCTTGATATTGTTACTATGTGATCAACAGTTTCATCAAAATTAGCCATAAGCGACAGGCGTGATTTGAACCATCTTTGTTGATAAGCATTAGTTGGGAAACATTGGTCTTGTGTTACTGTAATAAAAGCCTTCTGTTCTCCATTTAAGAACACTGCTCCTGAGGTATTTAGGGTTTGACGAACACCGGTGTCTGGGTCACCTAGTCGCTTTGGTTACTTTCATACGAGGATTTAAACTTGTATGGAAAGTAACAAGAACGTGCATTGTGGTGCAGTAGATATCGACTCTGAACGACAAATCAGGGTGCCGAGTTTGAATTCAAGTTGGATTCCTTGCATTCACTTATGCAGAAATACCCATGGGAAAGGTATTAATCCATCTCTTTCCTCCAGTTATGGGTTAAATAATAGGACAGATGGGGTTCTATAGCCTTGGCTGACAACCAGTCTACCAGAGAAAGTAATGGCAACCTACTGCAAGGATAATGTTCTGCCCAGTCAATCATGTCTCGAAAGAGACATGATCGCCCAAAGCGTATATCACGTATGGCACTTAACTGACTGATGGAAAGTAACAAGCCAATCTCCATTTTGGTTCAAGAGTTTTCATATTAGCAGATTTCGCCAGTGACTTAATTTTCTTTGCTGCAAGGGTGGGGAGGGTTTAGGTGGTGGTATTATTATTATTATTATTATTATTATTATTATTATTATTATTATCAGTAGTAGTAGTATTGAAGAGACTTCAAACTAAACGTCGCTGTAGAACTTTATTTTCACATATTTTCTGACTATTTCTAGGTTAGCAGACTTGATTATAATAACTTATACTTTTGAAATGATTGCAGCAGCTGTAGAAATGTTAATTCAAATTTCAGTACCAATAGGACAGGAGGCTGAAAAATTCGCACTACAGGGAGATTTTGAGAGTTTTCTTTGGCATTATTCATTTCTTCAGATCTGACCAAATGACTAAACATGGGAAATTCTTTTGGAATCCTTTCTAAGCGGGGCGAGAACTTTTCACTACCAACGTGTGTAACAAAGACAGAAAAAGAAAAAGAAAAAAAAATAGAGAAAGTCTTTATAAAATAAGCACTGCATCTTTACCCACAGGACTGTAATGTTAAAATCCAATGAATTTTCGCTCACAAAATCCACTCATTTATTGATTTCGTAGAAGCTCGCAAAAGACAGCCCAATAACGAAAACGAAATAACAAAAGAAATAAAACTAAAATATAGTGAAATTAAATAAAATTTTAAAAGAAATTCACGTAATTGAAAAAAACAAATAACAAAACAACAAAAAGCAAACAAAAAACACGTGAATAAAATAAAAGTATCCTAAAAATAATTTTTTTAAAATTAAAAAAAAAAAAAAGAGTGAATATGAAAAACGATAATTACATGCAATTGCATTCCGTTTGACAAAGATTGAAACTGATCGAACGCTGCGTTCCCTTGATTGCAGTGTTTATAAACAAACGGCTAAGAGGTTTCGAATCAATCACTTCTGATTAGAACTCGGACAAAAATCACTCCACCATATTAGAAGAAACGGATGTTTTTAAATTAGCCTTTCAAACAAATTACACTTTTGATGATTTTGTTTTTTGGACAACTGCTTCTCCACCTCTTCTTATTTCCCTTTTTCCTCATATCCTCGTTTCACGAACTTCTCCTTCTTCTTCTTCTTCTTCTTCTTCTTCTTCTTCTTCTTCTTCTTCTTCTTCTTCTTTTACTTTTCTTACTACGCTAAACTGCATCCGACAGCAAGGCCTCTGATTGGGAGGAGCCTGGAACCACCTATTAATTACTGTTTTTCCCAGGTCCAACCTGACTCGGAGTGGTAGCACCTGTTAGGGTCCCAGCTATCGGCAAATAGTTTATACCTAACCTGGGGTCAAAACACTGTGAAAGTATAGAAATAGACTTTTATAGAAATATATATATATATAAATAGACTTTTATAGAAAAATATACATTTTTGAAGGAAAAAAAAAATATTGCCATAACATATTTTTTAAGAAAAAAATTACTGCCAAAATATAAATTTGAAAAAAAAATTATTACCAGAAATACATTTTTGAATACAAAAGTAATTTATTCAGTTTTTTAAAATAAAAAAAAATCATCAAAATCTAACTAAATCAACCTTCTCACTATAGTCAGTCAGTTAAGTGCCATACGTGATACACGCTTGGGCGATCATGTCTCGAAAGAGACATGACTGACTGGGCAGAAGATTATCCCGCAGTAGGTTGCCATTGCTTTCTGCGGTAGACTGGTTGCCGGCCAAGGCTATAGAACCCAATCTGTCCTGTTTTTTAATCTATAACTGGAAGGAATAGACGGATTAATAACTTTCCTAAGGGTATTTGCGTGTAAGTAAATGCAATGAATTCAACTGGAATTCGAACTCGGCTCCCCGATTTCACGTTCCGAGTCGATATCCACTGCGCCACAACGCACATCAGCTTTCTCACTATAACCGAGCATTAAAAAAATGCATTCAAACCCCACCTTTTTTGGCATTGAATAACCCACAGAGGTGTTGATAAGCCATTAAACAAAACTTATACTAAGACTGTTCTTACTACCTTCATTCGTTTCACCCAATCATCTTTTTACTATCTTTCTCCCCTATTTCCAGTTGTTTCTCCTCCCTCTCATCATTATATTTTTAACCGTCTGCATCACTTATCACCCACCTCCAGTCCTACTCTTCTTTAATTTCCTTCTCTTCCTGCCATCGTATTCCTCTCTATATTTTCTACCATTCGCCTCCTTCACTTCCTCCTCTTCTGGTCCAATTGACTCTTCCTTTCTTTCCTATCATCTGCGTCTTTTTCTTATCATAGTTTTTCTATCGTCATATTCTCTGCCTCGTCTTCCTTAGCATCTTCCTATCCTTCTGCTCCTCCTATCACCCCCATTCTACCTTCTATCTTCTTTCTCCTCTTACTGTTACCGTTTTGCTATATTCATCACATAAACTTCACCTTCTCTTCCTCCGTATCTTCCTATTCTCCTACCACAATTATTATCCGTTTACGGCACTTCCTATCTTCTTCCCCCTCTACCTATCATCGTCTGTTATCTCTTCCTATTCCTCTCCTTCCATCGACTTACCCTCCTCCTACTCTAATTCTCCTCTCTGTTATTCTCCGTCTTTTCTTCTTTTTGTCTCCCTCCCGTCTTTTTATCTTCCTCATCTCTTTCGCCTACTCTCCTCCTCCTCTCCTCATCTTCTTATACTCCTTCCCCACCTATCAACCTCTTCCGCTTTTCTTCTTAATCTCTTCCTTTTATCTCATTATCCTACCGTCTTCTTCATCTTTCCCCCATATATATATATATAATAAAATAATCTAATGGTTAGGATATATATATATATATATATATATATATATATATATATATATAGACTTGTTTCTGATGAAGGACCGAGGGCGGTCTGAAATATAAAATACTATAAAAATAAACAAATACTGTTTAAAAAAGTACGTTTTTAAATTCAAAACTTTTTATTAATATTCTTTCCTATATATATATATATATATATATATATATATATCCTAACCATTAAATTATATTGTTTTATTTTGTCTTAGTGTAAGATACACAATACAGGTATACTTCAACTTGCGTCGGTAATTTGTTCCTGGAGAGGCGACTTAAGTCAAAAAACGACTCAAATCAAATTTAGTTGTCTCTGAATTTATTTGTCGCTTTGGGAAACTACAAATATCCATTCCCAAATCTGTATTTTATTTATAAATGCATTTTTAATAATATATTAAATAATATATGGTTCAATAAGAATCTATTTTAAGCTTACAAACCAATAAATTTTAGTTTTTAATATAATACGGAAAAAAGTAATCTAAATTTACGAATACATGCACGTACATAATTGTGAATGAAGATGTTTATAATTTGACGATCTCGGACTCTTTATTTATAAATGTGGTTTACTCTTAGACATTATAAAATAAAATGATTTTGTAAGGATAAACAACAAATACAGTTATTAAAACCTTTTGTGATTGTAGAAAATAAACTAATTTATATTAAACATACCAATATTTACATTCAATTTTACATACGTATTTTATTTTTATTTTTTGTTCGCTAAGATATTTTACGTGCTTTTAACGCTTATTAGTGTTATTACGACTTCATTATTTGTGGCGAACAGACGTTAAGTCGAATAGTCAGTCAAGTGCCATACGTGATACACACTTTGGGCTATTATATCTCGAAAAGGACATGACTGACTGGGCAGAAGATTATCCCGCAGTAGGCTGCCATTGCTTTATACGGTAGACTGGTTGTCGACCAAGGCTATAGAACGCAATCTGTCCTATTATTTAATCCATAACTGGAAGAAAGAGACAGATTAATACCTTTCTTAAGGGTATTTGTGCGTAAGTGAATGTAAGGAATTCAACTGGAATTCGAACTCGGCTCCCCGATTTGTCGTTCCGAGTCGATCCGCTGTACCACAACGCCCATCTTTAAGTCGAATAAAATGACTTAAAATTGTTTTTTTTTATTTTTCTCTATATTTTTTGACAAAAGGTATATAATCGAGAACGACTTAACTCGAAACGATGCAACCCGAGGTATACTTGTAGTAGATACAGCAATATAAATGCTGCAGTCATTTTTGACGACCTATCGATGGAAATAATTTGCTGACATTTTTTGACGGCTCGGGCCCAATCGTTTAGTAATAATGTGTTGGTGCCGTGAATCTTGAACATGCACAATTTTTAAAGCATCAGAAAATTAAAAATTGGAATGAAATCGCAATGCAGCGATTTTAAATCTAATCTTCAAATTGGGTTACTCAAAAATATTTTGCTTTATTGTTTTAATTGTCAAACATCTACTTTCGAATTGTTCCAAAATCGACCTTCCCTATTGGCAATACTTTCGGCCTTGTGCCACATTTCGTGTACGCTTAGAAAATCACCCTCAAACGCTACCTGCATTTTTTCTCCTATTTATATTTGCCTGTTTTCTTTCGATTTTTAATTTAAGACATGGGAATTTGTTGTAACCAGATTGAAAGGTGATTTTATTAAGTGTGGGTTGTTTTGATTTAATGTAGATGGCCCCCCAATAACTGAAGGTTATTTTTACTGTGTAAAATCTGGTCACAACGCATTACATTGCATTTAGATATATGGTTCTGTTAACATTTCGGTCTCTCACGCGGTATGACGTCATAGAACCGCATTACAAATTTACGAACTGCGTCTGCTATTCCGTGACTATTATCTTTGCATAGCAATATTTTATGTAAACACAAGATAAAATCATCTTTGATGGAGGATGTCTTTATGTTAACGTCCTTGTAAGCTCTCTGAAGATGGCTCATATGAGCCGAAAGCTTATGATGTAATAATTATGTAATGAATATGCATACACTGGGTTCCCCCTCACAGCAATGTAATTGTCTGGTGTCAGCCATAAATACAGACTAAAGTGAGGACGTCTATAGGTTTATGGCTATAAGTCTACCGCTAGAGGTCTACGTCTATACGACTAGAGGTCTATAGGTTAACGACTACTGGACTACGTTTATTGACTACGCTTACGCCTCAGGATACTGCATACGACGAGTACCGTCATTGCGTCTACTTACTAGATTGTCCTACCCGGTTACATTTGCCTGAACCGCTTATCTACCTCGAATGATATATATATATATATATATATATATATATATATATATATATATATATATTTTAATTCAGATACTTCAATCCAAGGGAAGGTAAATTCCCAAAAACCCGATCCTAATTAATATTAAAAATTTTATTTTAATATTAAAAAATGATACAGGAAGAGAGCTCCATGTAATAAAATATTACAGAGCAAATATATATTAAAAAAGGATTAATTCAAAGATGTTGAATGGCCATTTCGATATGAAGATCCCCACGGGGGACAACACATCACCTCAGCAACAGAAAAATCCTTTCAGAAACTGGAGAAAAAAAGAAATGTAGACTAATTTTTCTCCAGTTTCTGAAAGGATTTTTCTGTTGCTGAGGTGATGTGTTGTCCCCCGTGGGGATCTTCATATCGAAATGGCCATTCAACATCTTTGAATTAATCCTTTTTTAATATATATATATATATATATATATATATATATATATATATATATATATATATATATCCTTTTCTGGGACATATCAGCTTAGAACCAGGATAATAAAAAATTTATCCAAATGTTGGACAATTTTTGTCTTTATTTTCACCTGAAATTAAAGTCAAAACACGATGTTTAGAACGGTTTATCATTAAACATAATAGACATTCATTGTCTCTTATATTTAACAGTATATGTTTAGAAAATTATCTGCTCCTTGGATACACTAAATATACAATACTGTGCAAAAATATTAGGACAAGAACTATTTTATATTTTATGAGGCATATTGACAGAAAATAAACACTTTAATTAAAGCAATTTTATTTGATTTACTCAATAAATGCTTTATCAAGAAAAATACTTCTGACAAAATAAATTTAATATTTCGTATAATAGCCTTTTGCTTTGATCACAGCCTTCATTCTGTCAAGCATTGACATCACAAGCTTCTTCAATGCATCTAATGGTATTTGTTCTCAAAGTGTGTCTTATGAAGTAACATTAGATTTATCATTTTTTTATCCAAAGTATCCTTTAGATGTTCAATAGAGAAGTTTCAAAATAACTTTAATAGAAAATAGGAAAAATTAAATATAGCTTCTTTTTAATACATTTCTTTTACGCCTAGTTTTAAATAATCAATATTTATTAGCAATTTATTTGGCTCTTCACCTTGTATTTGAATTTCAGTGAGGTTTTTAGGAAAATCACCCCTGTCCTAATATTTTGCACACTACCGGTAGTGTGCAAAATTGTTAGGACAGGGGTGATTTTAAAATTTATTTTTATTTTAATTTATATAAAATAAACCGACAAAACTTGTCTATACTTTTTAATGAAACATGCATCAATATATATATATATATATATATATATATATATATAGATAGATAGATAGATAGATAGATAGATAGATAGATAGATAGATAGGTGTGAGTTTGTAACCCTAAGTTTCAGGCTTTTGTGATCGTCAGACAAACTGATTAATTTTTTTTAAAAATTGGTTATAATTTGTGTCTTTTTGTGGAAGTGGGGGAAATCTGTCGTCACGACAGACGCAGACATATATATATATATATATATATACATCTGTACACTATTGTACAGTATTGATATTTATAATTATATACATACACTTTTCACACACACACACACACACACACACACACACATATATATATATATATATATAATCCTCTCAAATATTTTGCCATCATTTTTGATGGGAAATGTACACTGGTATTAGAATAATCCAGAACATATACTGCGTGAAAACCTTCTGCATCTACAGACAGAAAATGAATCCGGTAAATACATAAAAAGACAAGGATGTGTCTTCTCACCACACTTATTCAACCTTTACAATGAAGCAATCCTGACATAACTAGAAGTCAGATCAGCATTCATTCTGGGCAGTCACAAACATAACAACCTTAGATATGAAGAGAAAACAGCGTCGGTATCAGACACAGAAAAGTAACTCAAGAGAACGTATTCAGCGAGAAGAAAGGACTAATCATCTGTTTTAAGAACGTAAGGATTGAATGAACTTTTTTACAGATCATCCACCGGTTCCACAAGTACAAGACCGTATTTCGCCATCAAAACAACGAATTGTCTGAGGGACTTCTTCTTCTTCTTCTTTTTTGTGTCGCGTCTCTTTAAGACATAGGCGATCATGGCGTTCCACATTTCCTTATCCCTTGTAACTCTTAACACTTTTTCTCTTAGTATCCCCCAAACCCTGCTCCGCGACCCATTAGCTCAAACTAATCAAGCATGGCATGCGTTACTTTCCCCCGTCTCTCTGTTCTTCTATCACTCTTGTGAGTATCAGATTCTCCAAGCCATCCTTCCTCATTACATGTCCCAGATACTGCACTTGTCTTTTCTTGATGTTATGTATAAGTTTCATTTTCGTTTTCATTCTTTCCAACACTTCGTCCTTGCTCTCATGTCCGGTTCATGGTGGCAATCAGTATCATCGTTAACCGAGTCATTGAGTTCCGAAATGTATCTATCCGTTTTAGACTCAAACCTCAGGGACCACGCACGCCGAAAAAATATTCTTAATTAGTGACATCTGGGAAAAATATATTCGGTGTTAGAAAACTTATGGTTGTTTGGTTGGTTTTTGTTTTATAGCATATCAACCTCGGCGGGTCATTTATTGCCAACTAAATTTTATTTATTTATTGCTGTTAATACCTTTTTCATTCAGCAATTTATTGTTGTTTTTATATGTTTTGTGTCTAGTAATACGTTTTTTCTTTTCTAGTACCAAGATTCATTGGGATTTATTTTTAAGGGCAGGGTCCCCAAGTCCTACCCTGTTATGCAACCCATAACTGGAGGGAAGGAACGGATTAATACCTTTCCCAAGGGTACCAGTGCTTAAGTGGTCAATGCTTATCAATGGTTGCTTGATTGATCCGTTTTTTACTGTTTATCAACCCATTGCATGTTATTTAAAGCCAGTACATATTTTTAAATTGTAAAATGTCGTTTTGGGGAAATTAATAATAGTTAAGTGATATAAGTCTTATAAATTAACCCATAGCTTGAGGAGAAAATATGAATTTATACGGCTCACAAGTTATGAGCGCAAGTAAATATAAAGTAATTTACATTATTCGGACTATTGTCCTCATCTTTGTTGCCATTTGTGAAGCGTCTTAGAAAATATGAATTTATACGGCTCACAAGTTATGAGCGCAAGTAAATATAAAGTAATTTACATTATTCGGACTATTGTCCTCATCTTTGTTGCCATTTGTGAAGCGTCTTAGAAAAATGCATAAAAGTGCGCAAATGACCAAGCGAAATTATGTTTGTCGTTGATTTTTGATGAACCCTGCATATTTATTCAAAAAATGTTTTTGTAAATTTCGGACCTTGATTCACAAGTTACTCGATTTTGGTTGAATTCGGATAAGGCTTCTTGGAGGATAAGAGTTCGTAAATTCTAAGCGTTTCGGTGATTTCTGCCATAACCTGTAAATCGATTCAAAAAACCTTTACTTATATCAAAGGTCCATGTCATGATCGATAAGTGACCCAATTTCGATTGAAATTGGACTAAGGTTTTCGGAGAAGTAGGGTTCGTTAGAATGGAGACACATCGACAGACAGACATATCTATTTATATATATATATATTAGCAACACATAGAAATCCCCTATCTATTTGATATTAGAAACGAATGTAAAGAAAACAAGAGAATCACCAACCACATTGATATAAAGGATGACATGAAAAAATGTGGGAAGGAGATGCAAACAAAGTAATTACTGTATCAATGATTATTGGTGCCTTGGGATGTTGCATAAAAATATGGAAAAATATTGCAGATTTTGGATTGTGATTTGAAAATAAAGCCATCACAAAAGGTTAGATTGCTCGGCTCGGAACTGAGGATACTTCAGAAAATATTGGATACGGGTTTTCTATGAAAGGAACAAATAAAACGGTTTACTTTCTGAAGTCAATAGGTTACTAGAAATAAACTTCTTACCAGCAACCAACATTATGTGATGTGAGATAATAATAATAATAATAATAATAATAATAATAATAATAATAATTTCAAAAATAATTTTTTTAAACTATTATAATTTTCTTAAAAACAAAAAACGAAAAAAAAAACAACAGGAAAAAATACGATGAAAAACAGTTTTTATTGTAATTTCTAGGATATACTTTTTTTTAAAGAAAGAATACGTATTTATTTATATATTTTTATTTATTTATTTATTCATTTTCCATTATTTATTTAATTTAATTTATTTTGATAACCCTATTTTTGACGACTTTAATGGAAAAAAATGGATATACAGTGGACGAAGAAATTATTATTTTTATTTTAAATCTCACAGCACTAATAAACTTAAATGTATGTAACTTTTTTCTTTTCTATTAATTTTTTTTTAACAATTATTTTTGTTACAGGTACTAGTGATGGTAGCAGCAATTTTTTTTAACAAAATAGTTTAGTTATGTTTTGTTTCGTTGAGTGGCTGCTACGCCCAAGTTTTTTTTTTAACCAGCGTCTTTCTCTTTGAATTCCAATCCCGTCTCTGTCAGCTGTCGCTTGGCAACCTATTTAGGAGACGGAAAACTCCGAACAACAACCCGCAACTCAAGGTGTTAATTGTGCCGAGGAGTGAATGGCTATTGCGTTATGAGTTCACAAACGATCCTCTACAGCCTTCCGGACCCTGTTTGTAAAAGACCGTTACCCAACGTGCCGTGCAACTTAAGGTGGACTTTTGGACCCGTTCGTCACTCGTGGAAAAAATATGAGAATTACAAATAGAAATAAAAAGTTCAGTATGGCTCTTCCAGTGGATAAACAGGGAGCTCGTCCTTCAGGAGGAAACCTACCTGAGGTCGAAAAATCTGTCAAAGAAACAAACTCCTACACAAATAATCAATCTTCAGGTCCCCACCACCAGGATAATCCTAATGAGGGCCCTGAAAATTCTCCAGCTAGATCTATAACTGTATATTTAAAGAAAGAAAAAATTAAATGGTCTCGTGAGGAGTACAAAGTCGTTATGACTGCATTTAATGAAGCGTTACTCAAACCTCAAAAGAACATCACTCGCCGAACATATGACATTTGGCGACAAAGGGTTGGGCAAACAACTAATGTACGAAGATACATCATGCGAAATAACCGATTGACAGAGGCTGAAATTAATGACATAAAAAGAATTGCAACCAGAATAGATGAATCAACAAAATATGAAAAGGAACCGGACTCAGAAATAAAAAGTACTAACATCAAACAAGCCACAGGTCATAATGTAGAAACCATGATACACACAAATCACTGTGAAGACAATGCTGTAAGTTTAGAAGTGCTGGAAAGGCATGATTTCAGTCAGTTACAAGACGGCAAAAAACAAAAAAAAAAAGAAAACAAAAAAAAAAAGAGTCCAAAACACATTGAACAGAATAATATTACGGAAAACAAGAACAGTATACAAGAAACCAAGGAAGAAATCAAGAACCATATAAGTCAAATACAAAATATTGCAATGGAAGAACGAGAGCAACCCCCAAAATTACAATCAACAAAGCATAACCTCGAAGCTATTAAACTCTACAATGCAGCACTCAAATTAATTTTCGATGAGGAAGACACTCATATAAATCTCACTGAAGCACTATATGCATCAGCAATAACAGCAACAAAAAAATTGAACATCAAATTAAAAACAAGGCAGTCTCGCAGACATGAAGATTCACCTTGAAAAAGAAAAATAGAAAAAGAAATCGAATAACTTAGAAGTGAATTATCAGTACTCGATGAACTGACAAGAGGAATAAATGTAAGAACTAGAAAAGGCAGAAGAGTCGAAAGAAAATACAATATTAGAAATTAAAATGAAGTCCTATCAACTAAGGAAAAAATAAAGCAAACAATAAAACTGAAGGCTTAAAGAATAAGACGCTATGAGAAAAGATCAAGATTCTACAGACAAAACAAGATTTTTCAAACCGATGCAAAGAAATTTTACAGGGAAACAGGTAAAAAAAGAATTGAAATGACAGTCCCCCACAAAATGGAAGAAGTTATACAGTTCTGGGGAAAAATATGGGCTTGCCCTAAAGAACATAACAAAGAAGTAGACTGGATTGAGCAAGAGAGAGAACGAATGAAATATAAACTAGAACAGACATGGACTGGAATCACAGAAGAGGATATTAAATGTGCAATGAAAAAAACACACAATTAGAAATTTCCAGGAATAGATGAAATTCCTAACTTTTGGCTATATTATCTAAATACAGTACATAAAAAACTAGCCAAAGAACTTCAAGAAATGGTTAACGATCCCACTAAAATTCCTGCATGAATGACCAAAGGAATTACATTTCTTCTACCCAAGAATATTGACACAAATAACCCAAAAGACTACAGACCAATTACACGCCTTCCGACAACATACAAACTATTAACATCTATTTTAACAAAACAGACATATTTTTTCTTGGAAAGAGATGACACACTACCGCTTAAACAAAAAGGGTACAAACGTGGCTGTTATGGATGTAAAGACCAATTACTTATCAACAGGATGATCCTGGAAAACTGCTACAATGCAAAGAAAAATCTTAGTACTGCCTGGATAGATTATCGTAAAGCATTCGATAGTGTACCACATTCCTGGATCTTAAAGACTTTAGATATATACAAGATATAACCCGTCATCATTAGTTTCATCAAACAATGTATGCCGAGATGGAAAACAACTCTTTACCTCAATCATATAAATGGAACCTATAAGTCTGGTGAAATAAAAATCAAAAGAGGTATATTTCAAGGTGACTCTTTGTCTCCCTTACTATTCTGCATATCATTAATAGGACTAACCAATCAACTTAACAAGACAGAATGTGGTTATAAAATAGCTCAAAAGAAAATAAGCCATCTATTTTACATGGATGACTTAAAGTTGTATGCTAAGTTTGATAATGAGCTGGAAGGTCTTCTGCAAACTGTAAAAAGACATTAGAATGAAATTCAATTTTAATAAATGTGCTAAAGCTACAGTTTTACGTGGATCGCTAAAACAAACATCCTCAATTAGCTTAGACCCTGCCGTAACAATAAAAGATTTAGAGCCAGAAGAAGCTTATAAATACCTAGGTGTAAATGAGAGTGAAAACATTCACCATAAAAAATGAAAGAAATAGAGCGTAAAGAGTACTATAGAAGGCTACGACTGATATTAACAACTGAATTGAATTCTCAGAACAGAATTATGGCAATTAATAGCCTTGCCATCCCAGTGGTTTAATGTAGTTTCAACATCTTGAACTGGACTCTAAACGACATCAGGCGAATGGATTCTAAAACAAGAAAGCTTCTTTCTAAGCATAAGATGCATTATCCAAAAGCTGATGTAAACTGTCTATACATATCGCGTAAAGAAGGTGGAAGAGGTCTTATTCAGCTAGAATTGTCATACAAGACAACAACTATTGGCTTACATAGAAACTACAAAGGACTGGATGATATAATTAGTTAAACAACATGAAAACAGAAAGAAAAAGATTAAATAATAAAAGAAGGCAGTAAATTTAAACAAGTTTTACATTTAGTAGATTCTGTAGAAAAGCAAAACAGAAGCCAAGAACCAATTACTGCGGCAAAAAATATGAAAATGAAAGCCAAGGATAAAGCTCTTGAACAGATGAAACAACGCTGGCAAAACAAACTTCTGCACGGCCAATATCCAGAACGTGCCAATAAATCCAATGTTCATAAAGTTAATACTCATCGATGGTTACGTGCATATGGATTAAAGTCTGAGGCTGAAGGCTTTATTCTTGCAGTGCAAGACCAGTCTTTTCACTAGAAACTTTCAGGCAAATATTATACATAACATTGTGGATGCAAAATGCAGGTTTTGTGTTAAATACGAAGAAACAATAGACCGTCTGATCTCACGATGTTCTGTACTTGCCCCAAATGAATATAAAATCGTCATGATAGATTAGGGCAATATTTACATTGGACAAATAGAAGATGTCACCATTCTATGGGATTATACCATCTACACAGAAAGAATAATTGAAGCAAATAGGCCGAACATTATTGTTAAAAACCAGAAAGAAAAAACTTGCCTATTAATCGATATGGCTTGTCCAGCGGATTCTAACATAGCAACCCAGGAATTCGAAAAACTGTCAAAATATAAAGACCTGGAAATTGAAATAGAAAAAATGTGGAAATTGAAAACAAGAATCGTAGTAATGATAGTAGGTGCACTTGAAATGATAAAAATGGAACAAAACAATACATTGAAAGAATCCCTGAAAACCTCAGCTTAAGAGATATACAAAAAAATTGTCTTGTTAAGTACAGCCCACACACTAAGGAGAACTTTTTTTATGTAACGCTAGGGATATTAGGGGAAATAGAAAAAACATGAAATGGAGTCATAACAACACACCACTAGGTCTTCATAACAACACACCTGCCTTAGGTCTTCTCGCAGACTTGGTAGGTAGTGTGACCATAGCAGAAATCGAAATATGATGAAAAATGACGCAATAATAATAATAAACAGGTATTAGCAGACACCGAATATAAAATTCGGTATGACAGTGTGGATCAATATCTGCATTAGAAAATCTTAAACTTTTACAGGAAGGAAACTGCAAGAAACTGATCTGAACATCACTCAGACGCGGTTACAGACACGGGACCTGTAACAGTTTTATTGGACATTACAATACACACGGACAGAACAATCGAAGCTAATCGGCCAGACATAATGACGTCAAACACAGAATAGTTTTTTTTATTGACGTGGCAGTTCCCTCAGAGAATAATGTACCTTGAATCATATTTTGAAGGTTTTCAAAAAACTATTAAAATACGATCTCCAGTATTTACATTATTTGGACTATTGTCCTCATCTTTGTTGCCATTTGTACGACGTTTCGGCCGTTGTACGCTTCGGCATTTGGAACCAAACCCTTTATTACAGTCACTGGAGTATATGATCGTCATTCCTTGCGTAGCATTGCCTCTTTTAGTAGTCATGAGTTATCTCCCTCTAACCCTAAAAGTTACTTGTTCACCACTGCTGTAGTCTGGTATTGAACTCACAACTCTTTGGGTCAAGTCACAGAAACTAACTAACGTCTATATCCACTGAGCCATGTGTCCTCAAGAAACAACTGAATTTTTGGACTTTTTTTTAACCAGAGTTAAGGAATCAATACATATGCTAGGCTACAAAAATCTCCTAAGCCGACCAAGCATAGGGATGAACACAATATAGGAACCAGTAATACGGAGTGCCAAAGAAAAAAAATAGTGTCAAAACCATTATAATTAAAAATACTAGAGAAAACCATTAACATAAAAAAATTGCAATATGAACTCTGGTAAAAAGAGGCTACTGAACATTAAGTTTATAAGTCCCAAACATTCAGTTGTTCTTGTCCTTAAGGACACATGACCCAGTGGATCTAGACGTTGGTTAGTTCCTGTGACTTGACCCAAAAAGAAATAAAAGGAAATAATAATAATAATAATAATAATAATAATAATAACAACAACAACAACAACACAAAAAAATAATATTAATAATAACCTCTGCATGGCCATAATCCTGAACGTACTAATAAAGCCGATGTTGATAATGTTAAGACTCGTCGATGGTTACTTTTAATGTATAGTTCTTCATAAGCTCAATGAAAATTATTAGATTGAAAGAATGTCGAGTAATATTGCACTATGAGTACAAACTGTGATAAAGAACCTTTTTTCACTGATTTATTACATACAATGATAAATGAATACTCTTTGACAAACATAAGAGTTTAGGCCAGTGGTTAGATGCAAGTGAATCATAAATCAGTCAGTTAAGTGCCATAGGTGATACGCGCTTGGGCGATCATGTCTCTAAAGAAACATGACTTACTGGCAGAAGATTATCACGCAGTAGGTTGGCATTACTTTCTGCTGTAGACTGGTTGCCAGCCAAGGCTATAGAACCCAATCTCTCCTGTTATTTAACCCATAAACGGAGGTAAGAGACGGATTAATACCTTTCCCAAGGGTATTTGCGCGTAAGTGAATTCAACTGGAATTCGAACTCGGCTCACCGATTTCTCGTTCCGAACCGATATCCACTGCACCAAAACGCACATAAAGACAATAACCAAAACATCTATTGCGATCCTAAAAAGTTACTGGTTACTGTATGGTTGTCTTTTAAAGAAGTTATTTATTGTTGTCTCATGGGAAAACAATACCAACAGACTGGTACTGTGGTGAAATTGAGTGGTATTGTGTGAGGAATTGAAAAAGAAACGTCCTCGACTTGTTTTTTTAATCGGTTCACCCCAAGCAAGGCATTCCATTGCCACTATTATGCAGGATGTTACATAGGGGAAAGTGATTGGAAAGAGTAGTTAGATATAGGAAATGTCAGAAGGAGGGTGATAGACGGGTAAGGATAGCGGGTTTGGGTAGATGGGAAGGTTGTTTGAGAGAATGGATGAGAGTTAGTGTGTTAGGAGGTGTCTATTGACCTTACATTTAAACTCCTGGAGATTGTATCTGTCAGGGAAGCAAGTGTATGGAAGGGAATTCCACAGGTTGGAAGTGCGAGAAAAGAAGCTGTTGGAGTAGAAATTGCGGTTACATCTGATCTGTTTCACAGTAAAAGGGTGGGACCTAGTTGCTAATCTAGTATATAGGGATAACCCATTACTTTTTTCTGTATGATAACGCCCGGCTGCCCACTTAAAAAAAACTGTCGAAAAGCTGCATAACCGGAATTATGAAATTTAGCCCCATCCTTCATATTCCCCTAATATCTCTCCTACTGATTAAGCATTTTGAGATTTTCAAACGCAATAAAAAATTCTCCAATAAGAAAGAAGTCAGTCAGTCAATTAAGTGCCATACGTGATACACGCTTCGGCGATCATAACTCGAAAGTGACATAACCAACTCAGCATGAATTTCCCGGAGTAGGTTGTCATTACTCTCTGCGATAGACTGGTTGCCAACCAAGGCTACAGAATTCAACCTGTTCAGTTATTTAACCCATAGCTAGAGGGAAAAGAAACGGATTAATAGCTTCCCCAAGGGTATTTGCGCGTATGTGAACACAATGAATTCAGCTAGAATTCGAACGCGGCTTTCGAATTTCACTTTCTGAGCCGATATCCATTGCGCAACAAAGAACATAGGATGTAATTGAACTGTTTATCACATCAAAGGATAATATTTTTTTAAAGATGGGATCAAGAATTTAGAGGTACATTGGAGAAGAGTCATTCATCAACATGGTGCCAATTTCAACTAAATAGAGTATTTCCCATTTTATTAATTTCCTATGTGTGCATTGTGGTGCTTGCATGTACATTGTGGTGCAATGGATATCGACTCGGAATGACAAATCAAGGAGGCGAGTTCGAATTCCAGTTGTAATTCCTTGCATTCACTTACGCACAAATACCAATGGGAAAGGTATTAATCCATCTTTTTCCTCCAGTTATGGGTTAAATAATAGGACAGATTGGGTTCTATAGCCATAACTGGCAATTAGTCTACCACAGAAAGCAATGACAACCTACTGCTGGTTACTGTTCTGCCCAGTCAGTCATGTCTCTTTAGAGACATGATCGCCCAAACCTTAACTGACTGAAGTGTGCTACTAGATTGGCATCTAGGTTTCACCTTTTTACCGTCGAAATAGACAATTCTACTTTAACAGTTTCTTTCCTCGCACTTCCCGACTATGGAACTCCCTTCCGTATACTTGCTTCCCTGATAGCTACAATCTCTAAAAATTTAAATGCAACATCAATTGCCGTCTATCTACTTGAATCCCATCCATCTTTTATCCTTTCTTCCACACTCCCTGTACCCAGTCTTTTGTCTCAATGTAGCCCCCTGCACACTAGTGCCGGTCACGCCTTGGTTGCTATGAAATGATTAAGGATAAAGTGAAAATAAAGTGCATCATTTCATGTGTGACAACCGAATATTATTATTAATTGTAGTAGTTGATTGGTTGGTTGTTTTGTTTTTATGGCAAATCAACATCGGCGGGTCATTTATTGCCAACTAAACTTTGTTTATTTATTGCTGGTAATACCTTTTGCTTTCAACAATTTATTGTTGTTTTTTATATAAGTTTTGTGATTAGTAATACATTTTTCATTTCGAGTATCAAGATTCATTTGGATTTGTTTTTTAAGGGCATAACTGGAGGGAAGGGACGGATTAATACCTTTCCCAAGGGTACCAGTGCTTAAGTGAATGCAGGGTATTCAACTGAAATTCGAACTCGGCACACCGATTTCTCTTTCCGAGCCGATATCCACTGCACCATAACGCACATCCGACTCTATACGCTTACAGCACCTGGTATTCCCAGGATGTTACTCATTTAAGTACTGACCAGGTTCAACGTTGCTTAACTTCGGTGATCGAGCGAAAACCGGTGTATTCAACGTGATAGGCCTTAAGCCTAATTGTAGTTGTAGTAGTAGTTGTAGTAGTAGTAGTAGAAGAAGAAGAAGAAGATTGGTATTGTAACCTCAAAGTTAGTTTCTAAAAAAGACATTTTCGAAAAAATTGGTGTCATTTTGGTTTAAGCCAACTTTCTGTAGCAACTGTCAAAAATATTCACTGCCGTTTAAAAATTTAAGTTGAATTATGATTTTGGCAGAAAACGAATAAAAAAAACAAGAAAAAAATTAGTAAACGTTTCTAATCTGCAGTTAAATCTTGTTTTTCTTTTTTTACTATTTGAGGCTTTAATAAAATTTGATTGCATTTGTTATAAAAAAAGAGAAAAGAAAAAGAAAACTTTCACCTAAAAGACTAGTGCCAACCGAATACAACTTTCGGGTACAACATTGTCAGGTTTATTTATTTTCTGGAATGGAAATTTCTAATGTAAATAGAAATTTGAATAATAAACGAAATGGGAAAAGCTGTCAATGGTTTCCCATTCACTCCGTCATTCCGGAGACTCGAGTTAAAAGCCCTGGGCAATAATAACAGGTTTGAGTAAAACGCGAATATTCGAATAAGTATAAAAAGAAATTGATACCTATACATTGATACAAAATTCTTTAATCGAGTGATTAAAGAAAAAATATTTATATGTGAAGGATTTTAAAGTTATCATAATTAGTATTAACTAGTATTAAGGATGTGAAAAACAAAATTTTCACACATCATTAAAGCAAAATAAACAAACAAAAATAACGTAACTGAATCCAGTTGAAAAGCTGTAAAACGAGGAACGAAAAACACTCACCAAAAATTGGAGAAATTAAAAAATAAAAAGACCTGAAACCAACCAGAATAATTAACCATGTTTTTTTTTTTATGCAGATATACAGATACAAAAAAAACAAAACAAGGTTTATTTTTCCTGGAAGATTTTAGGTCTTTTTATTTTTTAATTTCTCCAATTTTTGGTGAGTTTTTTTTCGTTCCTCGTGTATTATTTCAATAAATATATTTTCAACTAGATTCAATTACGTTTATTTTTGTTTAAAAGGGCCGCCCAAAATGCCAATTACAGGCGAGGGAGTCTAAAATCAAGAAGGTACAGAAATTTAAATACCTAGGAAGTGTTCTAACACAAGATGGAAAGTGCGACACAGAGATCCGAAGGCGAATTGGCATGGCGAAAGAAGCATTCCAAAGTTGAGTAAAGTATTAAGAAACAGGACAATTTCACTAGAAACAAGGAAGAGAGTACTGGATTCCTATGTGATGTCCGTTCTTCAATATGGCAGTGAATGCTGGACAATATCATCAAAGATGAAGGAAAAACTTGAAGCAACTAAAATGTGGTTCTACAGAAAAATACTGGCTATAAAGTGGGGGATCAATTTCATATTGCAATCAAAATATAAACTGACCCCTCACTTTGTGGTCACAGCAGTTTCTATACATTTATATTCCTGAGATCCAAAAGCACAAAGAAGCATTCCAAAGTTGAGTAAAGTATTAAGAAACAGGACAATTTCGCTAGAAACAAAGAAGAGAGTACTGGATTGCTATGTGATGTCCGTTCTTCAATATGGCAGTGAATGCTGGACAGTATCATCTAAGATGAAGGAAAAACTTGCAGCAGCTGAAATGTTGTTCTACAGAAGGATGCTGCGGATATCATGGACAGAGCATGTGATCAACGACGAGGTTTTGGAAAGAATGGAGACGAAATGCAAATTAATATCTTCGGGAAGAGACAACTGGCAAAGTTCCTGGGACATGCAATGAGGAAGGAAGACTTCGAGAACCTGTCACTAACAGGCCAGATAGAGGGAGAAAGAGACAGGGGAAAGCAGCGGATAACATATTTTGAAGGACCTGATCAGGTGGCTGACAGAACGAGGGTTGCATGGTGCGACAAGAGAAAGCGTGCTAAGAGCCACCATGGTGTGAAAGATGTGGAAATCCATGATCGCCTACGTTCTGAAAGGATATGGCACATAAAAGAAGATATCTGCATAACTGCCTTTAAGAATTTGTGCTTTTAGTATTCGTGATAAGGGTAACTATCATCTCTATTAGTGTAAAGGCCGTTGTGTACTTATTAGCGTATATATAGTCATCCACACACAAGTCTGTTTTGCTGTATCACACCCCATCACTGTGGTTTGACATCTGATTGTTTCCAACCGGAATCAAAACTCAACCGATTTAAAATCAGTTCGAGATCCTACTTCTAACCTATCGGCGTACGGCTTGGCTAGAAGACTATTTTAGCGTGTTATATATACGCGGTGTATACATACGCCAGCAACCAAGAGAAGTCAATTCGTGAGTAAAGAGTAATGCGTAAATCGCAGAAGCGGCTACTGTTTTTAAAAATTTACCCTCTAGAGAGGTCAATCGGATATCTATCTATCTATCTATCTATCTATCTATCTATCTATCTATCTATCTATCTATCTTGTTGTTTCTATCTATCTATCTATCTATCTATCTATCTATCTATCTATCTATCATGTCACGCTCATGGAAAAAAGATACAATCGCGAGGTAGCGTCGGCTCATTTATTAAAGAGAAAACAGTGCGGCAACGTCGGCTCAGTTTAATCTCTTTACTACAAGTTATTAAACGTTACTACCAGTTATAAAAGCTCTTGCTGCATGTTTGCTTATTGACAGTGGTTTATTATTTTATTTATTTCATTGTCGTCGAGTAGTGAAGAACACACACACACAACACACACACACAACACACACACACACACACACAACACAACACACACACACACACACACACACACACACACACACACACACACACACACACACACACACACACAACACACACACAACATAACAACACACACACACACACACACACACAACACACACACACACACACACACACACACACACACACATATATATATAGTCATCCGCAGACACATCTGTTTCGCTGTATCACAGCTCATCAGTACGGTTAGGCATCCGATTGCTTCTAATAAGGATTGAATCCCGGCCGACCGAATTCACATCAGTCGGCGATTCTACCTCTGAACTATGGGCGAAAGGCGGACTTTAGCGTGTTAATGACAATGTAAACACACGCTAGTAGCCGAGAGTGTTCAAATTCATTTATGAATGAACGATCCAAGTGAAGAAAACCAACAATTTTAGAATTCCGAGTTCTCCGGCGTTTTCATTTTAAAAAATGGGGTCAGTACAAAAATATTGTAGAGCAAAATATAATTAAATTTCTATGTTTCGAGATTTTACTTCGTCATCAGGCAATGTTGATTTGTTGTTGTAAAAATCCTTTTTTTCAGAAAGAAAGATTGAATTTCTAACCGAACCCTTTATTACGATCACTGGGATATGTCATTCTCATTCCTTGTGCAAAGCCGTTTCTGGTAGTTAAGTGTTATCTCCTTTAATATATGTTTTCGCTATATATATATATATATATATATATCCGAGTGAATACAGAACGAAGAAAGAACTTTTTACAACGTCCAAAACATTAATTTAAAACAGTGCTCGATATATAAAATATAGAGTTGTGAATATTTGTTCTCCTCTCACTAACCCCCAGCAACACCCCAAACACAACTGACCAAACAAAAGAGGCTTTCTATTCCTATCCACACCGCCTGATGAGACATTAAAGTTTCAATGTCGAAACAAATTTACCTTTGTAGTGGATATATATAAAAAAATTATGTACATGTTCTAAAATATAATTTATAATAAATATATATATATAGCCATTTATAGAATATGGTTTTGGCGCATTATATATATATATATATATATATATATAGTCATCCACGTACAAGCCAATTTAATTTCGTTCATTTTTTTCTGTTTATGTTTTTATGAGTCTTGCTGTTAATAGCCCCATTCCGCATAACAGAGAATCTGCCAAGAAAGGTAAAACGTTGTAAGACCCTGGAACAAAATTTTCTTTGGATGATCTACCAATTAAAGCACTTTCTATGCATTTTCATCTCATTAAATTCGTTTCTCCTTTAATTAGAGTAGCAATTTTTTAAAATCAAAATTAAAGTCAGACTCATTACAGTGAGCGATTAATATCTTTGAGTGTGTTTTCTAAAATATATCTTCCTCTAATTAAGATCCTTGAGGTTTCTTGTATATACCCAAAATGTACACTACTGGCCACAATTATTAGGCCACCCCAGTGTTTTAAAAAATGATGTATTTTATACTAATTTTCATTTTTTATTGCCAATTAAATAATTGTAAATGAAAATAGAATGGTTCTTTTGTTAATACTGCACAATAACATGTGCATCAAATGAATTTATAAATATTTAATAATTGCTTATATTGCAGTTTCTTCAATGAAAGAATGAAGAAAATTCAGGGTGATACGAGTTCATCTTTGCTCCCTTGTCTTGTAACATTTAGCAAAATAATAATAAAAAAAGGGCCATTCTATTTTCATTTAGAATTATTCACTTGGCAATAAATACTAAAAATAGAATGAAATACATCATTTCTTTTAAAAAAACTGGGGTGACCTTATAATTATGGCCGGTAGTGTATATTAAAAAAGAATTAAATTGTTTCAATCAATCAATCAATCAATCAATCAATCAATATATATATATATATATATATATATATATATGCTTCTCACATAATGCAATAAAGCGCACGAGTAATCCAATACTTTTATGTATAAGGTCAGACACAGTAGATCATCAAAAATAATATCGATTTACTAAGCGTAATTTCTATGTGTCACAAGACTGAGAATATAGAGCATTCAGTGAGTATTGAGCTTACTACTCAGCTGTAATTGAAAGAATAAGCTTGTTAACCATTACACCACATTGAAGTACTTACTCTCCTTGCCAAAAAGCTAACTATATGCTGACACTTAAACATGCACATGGACGCACGCCAAATATCGTATCCTTTATTTTTATTCCACGTCGACATAAGTTTGTCCTTAAGGCTGTTTTTATTTAGCCAGTCTCACTGACGTGGATTTCGTGTCCATAAAGTTTTCCCTCATCTTTAAAGCCTTTTTTTTGCCCAAAATGTTATTCTTTATTTCTTTTCACTTCAATCCGGCACATACTTTTACAAGTTTGCCACATTAAGACCGGTGTTAATTTTTTTTTGTTTATATGCGGTCTTGTTTTTATCACGCTATTTTTTTTTTTTTGTTACGTTGAATTCTCTTCGATTGGGTCAAATAAATAAATAAACAGCGAGCGAGCAAGAGAGAGAGAGAGAGAGAGAGAGAGAGAGAGAGAGAGAGGGGTGGGGGAGGCTCTAAACAAGAAAATGTAAAAGAGGAAGAAATGCCCAGGTTCATAAAAGAATTATTATGGGCAGGTTGAAAAAGAACAAGTCGTAAAAGTAATAAAATAATGATTAAAAATAACGGACGTATTTAAATCATTGGCCCTGACAAAGAAACGGAATCTATGGCCCGTGTATGGAATGGAGTTATACGCACGGTTGAGTCCATGAAATAAAACAAAGAAGAAAAAAAGCAGGAAGTCAGAGGTGATATTAATTTATGAAAATAGAGGAGTAGTTGGAGGAGATAAGTGAAAGAAAGTAATGAAATCAGCAATCTTGAGAGAGAGACAGGCAGTCAGACAGAGTGAGAGTGGGAGAGAGCGCATGCAAAAGAAAGAAAAAGAGAGAAAGAGAGGGAGAGAGAAAGAGAAAGCGTGTGTGTGTGTGTGAGAGAGAGAGAGCGTATGCAAAAGAAAGAAAAAGAGAGAAAGAGAGGGAGAGAGAAAGAGAAAGCGTGTGTGTGTGAGAGAGAGAGCGTATGCAAAAGAAAGAAAAAGAGAGAAAGAGAGGGAGAGAGAAAGAGAAAGCGTCTGTGTGTGTGTGAGAGAGAGAGCGTATGCAAAAGAAAGAAAAAGAGAGAAAGAGAGGGAGAGAGAAAGAGAAAGCGTGTGTGTGTGTGTGAGAGAGAGAGCGTATGCAAAAGAAAGAAAAAGAGAGAAAGAGAGGGAGAGAGAACGAGAAAGCGTGTGTGTGTGTGTGAGAGAGAGAGCGTATGCAAAAGAAAGAAAAAGAGAGAAAGAGAGGGAGAGAGAAAAAGAAAGCGTGAGAGAGAGAGAGAGAGAGAGAGCGTATGTATGGAAATCAAAGAAATGAAAAGCGCTGTACAAACGTAAAGAGAGTCAGAAAAACAATGAAAAAACAGCGAAAATGGGCAACAGAAAGTTAAGAGATGACGAAGGAAGGAGAAATACAATGAAAGAGAGGAGGACGGATGAATAGCCTGAATAGGATATAAGATAGCAAGAGAGAGAGAGAGAGAGAGAGAGAGAGAGAGAGAGAGAGAGAATAAATGCGAGAGGGAGAAAGAGAAAGAGAAAGAGTCAGTCAGTCAGTCAAAAGTCCAGAAAGACAGACAGACAGACAAACGGAGAGAAAGAAAGAAAGCTCGACAAATACTTTTTACATGTATGGAAATATATATACAGGTGCTGCAGAAATAACCCCCACATATAACCCCCATGAATACGTCTTACTGTCTCTCCAGTATATAGCAACTATTTCTGGCCGGTATATGGATGTGCGTTCTGGTGCAGAGGATATCAGCCCGGAACAAGAAATCGAAGAGCCGAGTTCAAACACTACTTTAATTCGTTGCGCTCACTTACGCGCAAATACATGTGGGAGGGGTTATAATCCATCTCTTCTACCCGAGCTATGGGCAAGACAGATTGGGATCTATAGACAGTCTACTGCCGAAATAATGTCAACCTACTGCGGGAAAATCTTCTGCCCATTCCGTCATGGATCGAACAAAACATGATCACCCAAAGTGACTGACTATGTAGGAGGTATTCCAACCTCAATCTATCTATCTATATATATATATACATATATATATATATATATACAGATAGATAGATAGATAGATAGATAGATAGATAGATAGATAGATAGATAGATATCCAGTCCGTAAACAGCGAGGATAATCCAACAAGATCAACTTACTATAAAATATTAAGTGTTATATGTATATAGAGAGCTCAATGGATGTTATCCAGAGCAATATGATATTTACAATGGAAAAGTAAACATGTCATTTAAATTAGTTATAAATTATAATTCATTTCAATGAGCTTTATTATCTCATTTCATCAGACCACACAATATTCCTTCCATTTGGTACAAAAAAATTTTCGGAATAAGCATTTTCTTTAACTGAAGAGAAAGATAAAAATAAAAAATAAAAAATGAAAAAATAAGAAGGAAAAGGGAGAAAAAGGAAATATTGTGTGGTTTGATGAAATGGGCTAATTAAGCTCATTGAAATGAATTATAATTTATAACCAATTTAAATGACGTGTTGAGTTTTCCATTTATATATATATATATATATATATATATATATATATATATATATATAATTATGAATTAATTGTACATTGCGGCACGAAATTTCTATGTTTCGAGATAGATTCTTTTCATCAGACAATGTTGGATAGTGGTTGTGCAAATGATTTACATTAAATACAAAAAACTTCGCTTTGCTGTTTATGTAAGTGGGAAGATTCAGTCGGCGATTCTACCTTTGAGATATGGGCGCTCGGTAGAATGATGGAAGACTTTTAGCGTATGATGTATCATACGCCAGTGGCCAGAGTGCTCTAATTTATTACTGAATGAGTGATGCGTAGATGCTAGAGTAGTTACTGTTTTTTCAAAGTCTCTTTCACTCACTCTCTCTCTCCCTCTCTCTCTCTCTATATATATATATATATGGGGTGTTTTTCGGCAGCAATAATTTTTTCAAGCAAGAGAGTGTGATGCATGTGACTAATATAAGAATTTAATTTACATTGGCCACATGTTGACCACTTTATCACGTAGTTTGACATAAATGGATAAACAAAACTTTTCGATATATATATATATATATATATATATATATATATATATATACAAATGAATAAGGGCAGAAGAAAAGAATTGCAACTTTCAAAACATTAATTTAAAACAGTGCTCAATATAAAAATAGAGCAATGAATATTTATTATAAATTGTTACTTTAGAACATCTACAAACTACAAACTACTACAAAATTGTACATTTTGTTTTGACATTAAAAGAACAATATATATATATATATATATATATATATATATATATATATATATTCTAAACAGTTATAGGTCAGATTTAAAGTAGTTTTAGGTTAGATCAGTAAACAGCTGCATTAGAAAGAGCTCAATACATGTTTGAAGGGAAATTAAGCTTTAACATGTAAAGCATCTAGATATTTATACAATTCATACCTTGAGCATCGCAATCGCTGAGTTCCTCAAGCAAGTGGTGGATTTCAGTATATATGAAGGACAGGCTTCTCTGCTAGATCTCTGCTTCGCTTCTATCTCTGACTATCTTTTCTCTTGGCAACTCTGATCAGGCTGTGGATTCCATTGATATCCCTGTCCCTACTCCTCCAGGAATCTTCCAGCAGCAGAATTTCTTACTGCTACCAAATAACAGGCTGGGAGTTGTTTTTTGTGTTAAGACTCTCTGTTGAGGACTGCGTCTCTGAGGTTTCCTCCAGGGTGAAAGCTGGCATCGATGCTTTCATCCTAGTCCGAAAGTTCCGACTCAATTCTTATTCATCCTCCTGGTTCTCACCTTTTACTCGGTCACCATTGACCACAGGGATCACTTCTTCCTGTTGTATTTGATTCACGCGTCTAAGCATATTAGGCGCCTTTTTTCCTCTGGTCGTAATGAACGCAATCAATCCTAAATGATGCTAAGCTGTTAGAATGAAGGAGCGTATAGCAGCCTACAAGTTTGGCTCCAAAGACTACTGGTGGCTCTGTAAAAGTGTGTTAAACAACAGCAAACCCTCCATCCCTCTTTTAATCAATAAATTTGAGGTCCTCCCAAACAAGGCCCAGTGCTTTGCTCGCAGATTCTCCTTGAAATCCACATTTGACTTATCTTGACTATTCGCACCCGACTTCCCATTTAAAACTGAAGCTCAACCGACTGACGTATACATAATACCCTTGTTAGTCTCTGAAATAATTTCAAAACTTGACCCCGCTAAAACGATCAGATGTGACGGAATCCCAGTCATCGTTATTAAGCAATGTGCCCCTGAACTCTCAATTGTCCTCTCCAAACTCTACATTTATTGCCTTTCTGCTTCTTGCTTTCCAGCCCACTAGAAATCTTTTTCTATGGTTACTGTTTTTAAGAACTTCGGAGAATCTTCAGACTACTCTAATTAGTGTCCTGTCAGTTTCCTACTAATTTTTGGCAAAATGTTCGAAGCTTTTATTAATGCTGAAGTGGTTCAACATCTTACAGCCCAGAGTCGATTCTCCGACAAACAATATGGCTTCCGCTTCGCCAGGTTACTGCTGGTATGCTAATGACATCACCAAATGCATGCACCAGTCTCTCGGTAAGAACGGCGAAACTTGATCTGTTACCATGAATATCTATAAAGCATTTCACTAGAACGCTGGCCTTCTACGCAAACTACACAGCTATGATATAACTGGACGCTTGTTTGATATAATTCAACCGTTCGTATCAAATGGCGTAATGAAGATCGTATGGAACGAACATGCTTCCAGATCCTATCACACGAACCCGGGTGTCCCTCAAGGCTCTATCCTAGGTCCTATGCTTTTTCTTATCTTTATTAATGATCTCCCTGTTGTAATGATATCCCAAGTAGGCATCTACGCTGATGACATCACCATTTACTCCCGCCTCAATAATAAATCTGCCAAAGCTAAACTCGCTGCTGATCTTGAAATGGATTTCCAGTCTGTGGTAGACTGGGGTAAGAAATGGCTCGTAAATTTTAATGCTTCCAAAATGAAGCTGCTATCTTTTAACCACCATAGACAATCTCTGTTATCAGCATGGATTACGATAGACTCCCTGAAAACATTACACTACGTCTCGTCAGCCTCAGTCTTTCGAGAGACCTCAAGTGAAACGACTACATTGAATTAATAAATAAATCTATTGATAGGAAGATCGGGTAACTGTGTCAGGCCAGGAAATTTGCCTTGTTTGGATCCATCTTGAATCTATATAAATCTTCCATCCGTCTATGCATTGAATAGTTGTCATATCTTCTCGGGCGCGAATGCTATCCATCTCAGGGTTCTTGTCAAAATCAAAAGGCGTGTCTGCAATATGATTGATCTAGACCTGGCTGCTCAACTCCAGTCACTTTACTTACCGACGAGATGTGGCTTCCCTCTGTCTCTTCTACAAACATTTTCACGGCTTCTGCTCTGACGAACTTAACTCCCTGGTGTCCCCTTTACGCGAATTCACTCGAGCTACTATACTAGATGTGCGTTGTGGTGCATTGGATATCGGCTCGGAACGAGGAAGCGGGGAACCGAGTTCGAATTCCAGTTGAATTGAATGCATTCATTTACGCGCAAATACCCTTGGGAAAGGTATTAATCCATCTCTTCCCTTCAGTTATGAGTTAAATAACAGGACAGATTTGGTTCTATAGCATTGGCTGGCAACCAGTCTACCGCAGAAAGCAATGGCAACCTATTGCGGGATAATCTTCTGCCCAGTCAGTCATGCCTTTCGAGACATGATCGCCCCAGCGTGTTTCACGTATGGCACTTAACTGACTGACTATACTAGACTGGCAACTAGGCCTCACCATTTTACAGTCAAAACAGTCAAATGAAAGCGTCACTTCTACTCTAATAGCTTTTATTCTCGCACTTCCGCCCTTAAAAGTTCCTTACGTATACTTGATTTCCTGATAGTTATAATCTCCAAGAGTTCAATGCAACGTCAACTGCCATCTCTTATCTCCTTGACTCACATCCTTCTCTTATCCTTTCCTTCTGTATCTTGCTCTTCTCCTTTTTCGCTCGACTTTCAGGTAACTCTCTTCACACCAGTATTCCCATCATTCTCTTATCCCTTCGAATAGATAAGAGAATAATGGTAACCCCTACGAATCCTGTTCCTCTTTCTCTCCACTCTTCTCGTATGTCGTCCCTGTGCAACAGGGTGAGTAATACCTTGCTTGGGGTGAAACAATTATAAAAGATCACCTGACGAAGCCGAAAAGATTCAAACCACGGTAGAGTTCTCAGCAGATCTTCTCATATATATATATATATATATATATATATATATATATTAATCGTATCACCCCGAGCAACGGTAACGCCACTGATGTGCAGGGGGCTACATAAGATTTTTAAAAATTAAATAGGAGTTATAGTAAAGAAAAAGACGAACCAGTTAAGGATGGGAGTACACGTGTGATGACAGTTGCAAGGTGGTGAGAAACAGAAATATATACAGGATGATGTAGAAAGAACTAGAGTCAAGTAGTTACGAGATGGGTATTGACATTGCATTTAAACTCCTAGAGGTTGTAACCGTCAGAAAAGCAAGAATACAGAAGCAAGTTCCACAAGCGGGAAGTGCGAGAAAAGAAGCTGATGGAGTAGAATTGTCGTCTGCATTTGGTTGATCTAACTGTGAATGGGTGGTACCCAGTTGCCAGTCTGGTTGCACGAGTAAACACCTGTTTGTTGGAGCAGAAGCCATGAAAATATTTATGCAACAGACAGAGGGAAGCCACATCCCGTCGGTGAGAAAGTGGCTGGAGTCGAGCCGCCAAGTCAGTACCTATCACATTACTGATTCTCTTTTGGAGCCTGTCAAGAACATTGAGATGAACAGCAGGTGCGCCTGACTATATATGACAGCGGTATTCCATGTACGGACGGATGATTCGTATATATGCAAGATGGATTCAAGAAGAAGAAACATCCTGGCCCGACACAGTGACCTAACCTTCCTAGCAGTGGATTTAGCTATTAGTTACCCAACCTTCCTAGCAGTGGATATATATATATATATATTTATATTGAAAAGAGAAGTAGAGTTGTTCCAACGAGAGAAATTAGTGTAGGTGAAAAAAGTTTGAGAAGCCATAAATGTTTTGTTTAAAGTGTAGATTTATTGCTATTATTATTATGTCATTTTTTCATCATATTTCGATTTCTGCTTTGGTCTCACTACCAACCAAGTCTGCGGGAAGACATAAGGCAGGTCGTGGCGTGTTGTTATGACTCCATTTCATGTTTTTCTATCTTCCCTATCATCCCATTTACATAGATAAAGTTTTCCTTAGGGTGTGGGCTGTACTTAATAAGACAATTTTTTGTATATCTCTTAAGCTGGGGTTTCCAGGGATTCTTTCAATGTGTTGTTTTGTTCCATTTTTTATCATTCCAAGTGCACCTACTATCACTGGCACAACTCTTGTTTTCAATTTTCACATTTTTTCTATTTCAATTTCCAGGTCTTTATATTTTGACAGTTTTTCAAATTCCTTGGTTGCTATGTTACAATCCGCTGGACAAGCCATATCAATTAATAGACAAGTTTTCTCCTTCTGGTTTTTAACAATAATGTCTGGCCTGTTTGCTTCAATTTTTCTATTATTATTACTATTATTATTATTATTACTATTATTATTATTATTATTATTATTTATTTTTTGTATAACCCATTAAGTGTCCCTAATTTTATTTGCGTCGCTACACGTGTTCTGAAAAGAGTATATGGCAGTAAGATTTTGAACATATTTCAGCATTGATTATAACCTCGAACACTTTTCCGAAAATTTGTAGAAGGCTGATAGGGATATAATTGAATGGGTCCAAAGGTTCCCCCGAGTTCTTAAAAACAGGAACTACAAAAGAGGAATTCCAGCAGGCAGGGAAACAGGAAGCAGAGAGGCAGTAACTATAGAGTTTAGAGAGGAAAGGAGAGAGTTCAGGGGCACATTTTTTCAGAAAAATGACCGGGAATCCGTCACCTCCGCTCGTCGTATGGCGGTGAAATTTTGAGATTATCTTAGATACCAGAGAGGTGGTTATGTAAACATCTTTTAGTTCAGTTTCGGTTCTAAGAGAGAAGTCGATTGCGAATACTCTAGACTAGTCAAATGTTGAGTTGGATGAGAATCTGCGAGCAAAGTACTCGGACTTATCCAAAATGCCGTGAGGACACCAGCCTCTTCAAACTCTACAACTACTGCTTTTCTGTTTCCTGCTTTCTGCTTGCTGGAAATTCTATAGTTATCGTCCTATCAGCCTTCTATCGATTTTTGTCAAAGTGTCCAAGTATTATCAATGCTGAAGTAGTACATCACCTTTGTATGGTTTCCGTTTCACCAGGTCCACTGCTGATATGTTCACGATTGTCACAGAGTATATATTTTTTTTGTTTTAATCATATCACCACGAGCAAGGTGGTAACGCCACTGAAGCGCAGGGGGCTACGTAGAAGTGAAAAGATTGGAAAAGAGAAAGCCAGAGGCCACATTCTAAACAAGGAACAAGGGATAAGCATCTTCACCTGTTCAATAGACGTGGGTGGATTGTGAACCGGGCGATAGTTTAGTCTATCTACTCCAATATATACTCTTGATAAGAACGGCGAAGCGTGAGCTGTTTCCCTGAATATCTCCAAAGCATTTGACAAAGTCTGGCATGCTGACCGTCTATGCAAGCTACAGAGTTATGGTATAACTGGACGCTTGTTTGAGCTAATCCAGTCGTTCCTTTTAAATCACGTAATGATGGTAGTATTGGATGGGCATACTTCCAGATACTATCATACGAACACAATCGTCCTCCAATTCTTTATTCTAGCTCCTACGCTTTTTCTGATCTTCATCAACGATCTCCCTGATGTAACCAGATCCCAAGTAGGCATCTACGCTGATGACACCACCATTTACTCCCGCCTCTGTAAGAAATCTGCCCTGGCTGACAGCTAACCTCACTACTGATTTTGTAAAGAACCTCCAATCTGTGGTGGACAGGGGTAAGAATGACGCGTAAATTTTAATGTTTTCAAAACGAAGAAGCTATCTACTAACCACCATAGAGAATCACTCCTATCCACCATCAGTATAGATCAAGCTAGTATCCCTGAAAGCAAAACGCTGCGCCTCTTCGGCCTAACTCTATTAGCCGACCTAAAATCGAATGAATACATCGAAAGCATAGCTAAATTTACTGCTAGAAAGGTCGGTTCGCTGTGTAGGGCGGGCCAGGAAGTTTTTCTCATCTTAATCTATCTTACACATGTATAAATCTACCATCCACCCGTGCATTGAATACTGCTGTCACATCTGGACGGGTGCCCCTGCAATTTATTTGAGAGTTTTTTTTACAAAATCCAACGGAGAATCTGCAATGTAAATGAACCCGAACTTGTAGCTCAACTTCAGTCAATTTTGCACCGACGTAATGTAGCTTCTCTCCACAAATACTTCCACGGCTTCTGCTCCGATGAGCTTTGCTCCTAATGCCCCCTCTGCATGAATTTACTCGAGCTACTAGACTAACGACTAGGTCCCACCAATTTTCAGTAAAACCGATCAAATGTAACTTCAACTTCTACTTCTACAGTTTCTTTTCTCGCACTTCCCAACTGTGGAATTCCCTTCCGTATACTTGCTTCCCCGACATCTACAATCTCCAAGAATTTAAATGCAATTTTAATAGTCATCTCCTATTTCTCTGACTCACATCCTTTCCCTCATGTTCTTTTCTTCGTCCAATCTACTCTCACGCAGCTCTCTTCACACAAGTGTTCTCATGCTTCTCTTATCCATTTTCTGACATCCCCCTATAACTTGTTCCTATTTCTCATGACTCTCTCCTTTTATGTAAGCCCCTACGCACCAGTGGGGTGAAATGATTATAGAAGATATAACATTTGGCACGTTAGTGTGCATATTTATGCGTAATCAGGTATAAAATATTTACGTAGATGTATTTATTTTACGATTATGCACTTTAATAATCTTTTGAGAACACACATACACACACACACACGCGCACAAACACACACTTGGCATACAAACCTGGGAGATCAGGTCTCTTTCAAGAGAATGACTTACTACACAGAAAATTTCCCCGCGGGTGGTTGTCATTTTCTGTGGTAGATTGGTTGCCTACCTCGTTTATCCTGCTATTCAATCTAATCCTGGAAGAAGAGATGATGGACTAATACCTTTCCCAAGGGTCAGTCAGTTAAGTGACATAGGTGATACACGCTTGGGCGATCATGTCTCGAAAGAGAAATGACTGACTGGGCAGAACATTATCTCGTACTAGGTTGCCATTGCATTCTGCGGTAGACTGGTTGCCAGCCAAGGCTATAGAACCCAATCTGTTCTGTTATTTAGCCCATAAATGGAAGGAAGAGACGGATTAATATCTTTCCCAAGGGTATTTGCGCGTAAGTGAATGCAAGGAATTCAACTGGAATTCGAACTCGTCTCTAGATTTCTCGTTCCGAGCCGATATCCACTGCGCTACAACGCACATCCAAGTATATTTGTACATAAGTAATAAAAAGAATTTAACTGGAATTCGAACTCTGCTCTCCGAATTCTCAATTCGAGCTGATATCCATTGCACCACAACGCACGCGCGCGCGCACGCACACACACACACACACACACACACATATATTATTTCCGATTTCCTTTCTTGCCTTTCTTTTATCGGTTTAGCAACAAATATCAGTCCTCTATTCACTCATGTGTTTGCTATGGTGACATACGACAAATATCCGGGATTCAATGCTGACAACTTTCTGTACTGTGACTCCATTTTGAAAACTATTCTTTCTTTGGTTATTCATGTTGTCTGCATCCGCCATTAGCAACCATTAGTCGCCTTGCTTCTTTGTCGCCCTTTTATGCTTTTCTTTCAATCGCTATAATCATTATTAATATATCACTTTTTTTCCGTGCCATAACATTAACGTCCATGTTTTTCTCTACATCTTTTCCTCTTAATTTTCTCTCTTCTCCTACTCTCTCTTCGTTTACTTCTTCTTCCTCCTCCTTCGTCTTCTCCTCCTTCTTCTTCTTCTTCTTCTTCTTCTTCTTCTTCTTCTTCTTCTGTATCTTTGGATTATTATTATTATTGAACAATAGAGCAGCACGCAAAATGACGCTGTGGTACAAACATCTTCTCTTATGACTGATCACTCGTATCTGAAGATCCCTGTTCGCTAATGCGGCTAGCTAATTAATAATAATAATAATAATAATAATAATAATAATAATAATAATAAAAAGAAAAAAAACTTGCCTATTAATTGATATGACTTGTCCAGCGGATTGTAACATAGCAACCAAGGAATTTGAAAAACTCTAAATATGAAAAAATATTAAGACCTGGAAATTGAAATAGAAAAAAATGTGGAAATTGAAAACAAGAGTTGTGCCTGTGATGGTAGGTGCACTTGGAATGATAAAAAATGGAACAAAACAACACATTGAAAGAATCCCTGGAAACTCCAGTTTAAGAGATATACAAAGAATTGTCTTGTTAAGTACAGCCAAAACACTAAGGAGAACTTTGTCTATGTAATGTTAGGGATGATGGGGAAGATAGAAAAACATGAAATGGAGCCATAACAACACGCCACGACCTGCCTTATGTCTTCCCGCAGACTTGGTAGGTAGTGCGACCATAGCAGAAATCGAAATATGATGAAAAATGACATAATAATAATAATAATAATAATAATAATAATAATAATAATAATAATAATAATACTGAACGATAAAGCAGCACGCAAAATGACGCTGTGGTACAAACATCTTCTCTTATGACTGATCACTCGTATCTGAAGATCCCTGTCTGCTAAGGCGACTAGCTAATTATTATTATTATTATTATTAATGCTGTGGGATCTCTCCCTTTTTGTATATAATAATGGACTCAACTGAGTGTACATATAATCCTGCCATAGAGAGAACAGGAGTTGAAGATCTGGAATCACAATTGTAGGTATAGTTGCAGTTCACAGTGAAAAGTAATCGTAGAGATATGTTAAATTGAGGTCAGTTGCCAATCTCTGATCATGAAAAGTTTACCTTAAAGGCTTTGATATCGAATAAACTGGCCATTGCAAAATATCTTAAATAGCAGTTATTGTTGTGTCGTGGCTCGTACCATGTGACATCCGTTCGCCCGGATGTATAAAAGACAATATATATATATATATATATATATATATATATATATACTTTAGTATTTGAGAGTATTTTTAGTATTTCTATCTATCTATCTATCTATCTATCTATCTATCTATCTATCTATCTATCTATCTATCTATCTATCTATGTTAACATCTATGTATCTTAACATCTATCAATGTCTGTTAACATCTATCTATCTATCTATCTTTCTATCTATCTATCTATCTATCTATCTATGTCTCTTAACATCTATCAATGTCTGTTAACATCTATCTATCTATATCTGTTAACATCTAACTATCTATGTCCCTAACATCTATGTCTCTTAACATCTATCTATCTATCTATCTATCTATCTATCTATCTATCTATCTATCTATCTATCTATCATGAGAGCTACAAAATGTAAAAAGCTAAAAAGCGAAGGAAATTGCTGAGAGCCCTAATCGCCCACGAATTAATGGGATGTGGTTTCAAGAAAAAGCTTGTGTAAATGTTTGGCAAAACAGGGATTAGGAGGGATAACAGAAAGCCAAAACTTGTAGAGACCTACAAAGGCTCTGAAATTGTGGAGCGCCATGATCATCCACATTCTCAACGAATACGCCTAATAGAAGAACAACGAGCGATATAACTGCGATTAGGAGAGATAGCAGAAAGACAAAGCTTACTAAGAGCTACAAATATTAGGAAATTTTTACGAACAGTGATCGCCAAAGTCCTGAACGGATACGGTATATATGAAAAGAACAACAACCTTGTGTAAATAGTTGATAGAATATGGTTTAAGACACGGGTGGGCAAACTACGGCACGCGTGCCACACGTGGCACGCCAGGTAATTTCTAATGGCACGATTTGTTGGATAAGGAAGTCTCTGGAAGACGAAAATTTAGAAAAGTCTGCTGCTATTCCAAACTATTGGACATCCCTCTTGAGATCTTTCATCAGTTTGAAGAAAACTGTTTTTGCTCTTCTTTCGACTTTTGCTTCAACTTATTCCTGTGAGCAAATTTTCTCTCACAAGTAAGCAGTGTTAAATCAACAACAAAGTTTCCTAACACCTGAACATTTAGAAAATTATGTAAAACACAAAGTAACAAAATATGTTGTCGATATCTATCAATTGGTTAAGATATGCAAGTGCTAGGCTTCTATTAATAATAAAAACTGAAAAAAAAACATTTAAAAATAGTTTATTTTTCTTAATATGGTTTACATATTATTGCAAATATTACTATAAAATAAATAAATTGCAAACATTGTGCCTGTTTATTTTTAATAAAATCCGTTTATACTCACGGATAATGTTTTGCGTATTATAAGTGAAAGATGTCAGAAATGAGATTTTATGCTGACAGATGTTATGATCATTCATTTCTCAAGGTACCGAAATACTTTCAATCTCTTTTATTCAATTATTTTTATTCTTTTTCAAACTACTGATTCTCGATGCAATATTTATTAAAACACTTAAGCAGTCAATTAATATAATCAGCTATGAATACTCTAGTAATGTTCTAAAATCTTTATAAAAAGAACAGTTTTTTTTCATGCTTTAACACCTGCATGACCATGACATTACGACATATAAAGAAATTCCATTTTGGATAATTTTTACGTTCTAATGAACGCTAGCAATTTGTCAACGTTATATTTGAAGCAGAAAAAAAATTTACAGTAATTTTTAGCAACACAGTTTTGCGGTTATTTTTTGTTACCATAACTCACACCCCTGAAGGTGATATCGGAAAGAGATTGTAAGTATTTGGGTACCTTGAGAAATGAATGATAATAACATCTGTCAAAGTTACAGCTCATTCCTGACATCTTTCAATTATAATACGCGAAAGATTACCCGTGAGTATGAACGGATTTTATTAAAAATAAACAGGCAACATGTTTGCAATTTATTTAATCTGACATGTCTAAAAGAAACTTTGCTAGCTAAATACACAAATTACTAAAAATATATATTATAGAACAGGTATATTGACCTTGATTGCATAAACATATTGTTGGCGCACTGAATGATTTTAAAACTCTAAGTCGGCTCATACTTAGCAAAAGGTTGCCAACCACTGGATTAAGAGATATACCAGAAAGATAAACTTTAATAAGAACTAAAATTTATAGGACATAAAAGACTTCTATAAAGTAAATTATCAAATTATTCAAATGCGCATTCGCAACTTTCATATCAATCTTATTAACACAGTGCTTCAGTCACATATTAATACGCATATTCAGGTATATATTATTGAAACTTACTGAAATTATTATTACAAATTTTGTTATAGAGACTCATGTTCCAGAGAGACTGGTGAACTTTACTTGCTTCCCCGATAGCTACAATCTCCAAATATTTAAATGCAACTTAAATTCCATCTTTTATCTTCTTGAATCCAATTCATCTTTTATTCTTTCTTCAATATCCCCTGTACTCAGTGTACAAATTAGCATAATGTCAAGATATATGCTGGAGCATAATGTCAAGATATATGCTGGAGCCATACATTATTTAAATTGGTATACAATAATGTTTAACAGCAGGTTGGATATTATTTATTTATCTATTTAGTTTAAAGATGCTACTTTAAAAAATGCTACTTTATATCCTTTCGAGACCCAAATTTTCAACTCCATAGTTCACTCTAATTCTCACTTTTGATTTAACAATATTGACACACCTACAAGCATATTGTTTACCTTTTCCATCTATCACTCCTTAATTTTCTAAAAACCATGAATTCATCTTCTGTTTTCTAAATAAATTATTTTCACTATTTATTTTAAATTAAATATAATAGTTACTTTTCTGTAAGGTTCTGATAAAATAATATCATGAAGTTGTAAATGAAGTAAATCGGATGAATTGCATTATCTCTAAACGCTTTAGTTGAAGTGTTTCATGATTTACACCAAAAAAGCAAAGTCTAAAATTATATCTTTTTATAGACATAGGGGTCGGTGCTATGGGGCACGATTACGATAGAATAATGAGTTAGATCTTCACTAGGAGCCTCATCTCTTAGGCTTTGTGCCACATCTAAGCTACGATTAGAAAAACCTCATTTGGGACCCAGTATTGGCGCAATGATTAGCAATCTTTTCTCGATAGAATCCTTACACCTGAGTATTGAGTTCGATCCTCACAGGGTACGCCATATTTTTACCTTTGTGCTACATCCAAGCTGCGCTTAGCTTAGAAAATCACCATGGGGTGAGGGCCAAAATCTATTAATTCGGGGACCTCATAAAGTCTAAATACTGGCCCTACTTGGGATATGGGGTAAATATTTTTTCTTATTACGTTTCTGAGTATATTACAATGAGAGACTTTTTCAGTTTGTGAATAGTGATATGTTTATATACACATCGTTAACTCTGTGATAACCACTTTAAGGTATTTTGCATCCAATACTCATAATTCCTAGTTGTGAACTTGTGTTTTTGCTTCGTGTAAATAGTCTCCTGACGAAGTTTCGTGAAGACAGCATTTTGATATCCTCATTCCTCAGAACTTCTCTTTTCAATTTTTTGAAAAAGGTTTCTCAGCAATGAGTACATCATAATGGTGCTTTTAAGAAACCGTGAAGCTGGCATGATTCTGGTTAGTTGAGTGACAAACCACTTCATATTAATATCATTAACACTTTATCTGTGTTCGATATCGAGCACTTCACAACAAAAACCTCCTTGTAAAATACCTTTTTACCAGTAAACTACTCCCAAAAATCCCAAAATAATCTTGGCACTAAGCATTATCATAACTCAACACTATATATATATATATATATATATATATATATATATATATATATGTGTGCGTGTGTGTGTGTGTGTGTGTGTGTATTTGTCAATATTTCTGAGATGAGGTTGTATTTACACTATTTACATTATTCGGATTATTATCCTCATCTTTGTTGCCATTTGTACGACGTTTCAGTGGTGAACAAGTAATTTAGAGAGTCCGGTAAGAGGGAGATAACTCATGACTACCAACAGAAGTTTCACGCAAAGAATAAGAATGCCCCAGTGGTTTTAATAAAGGGTTCGGTTCGAAATTATTATCACCTGAAGAAGGCCGAAGTGCACAATGGTCGAAACGTTCTACAAGTTGCAACAAAGACGGGAACAATAGTCTGAATAATGTAAATAGTATACATATATATATATATATATATATATATATATATATATATATATATATATATTAGAAGTAGAATCAACAAAGTAGTGATTTACTTTTTTGAAGAGTGCTCGATACTTAGAACAATATTTATAGTAATATTTTGATATTTTAATATTATATATGTTTTAATATATTTTAATATTATATATGTTTTAATATGTTTTAATATTGGAGTAGATAGACTAAACTAATTGGAGTAGATAGACTAAACTAATTGGAGTAGATAGACTAAACTAATTGGAGTAGATAGACTAAACTATCGCCCGGTTCACACTCCACCCACATCTATTGAACAGGTGAAGAGGCTCATCCCTTGTTTCCTGTTTAGGATGCGGTTTCCGGTTTTCTCTTTTCCAATCTTTTCACTCTTTTCCTTTATTATTTTTTTTTTCAATTGGAGTAGATAGACTAAACTATCGCCCGGTTCACACTCCATCCACATCTATTGAACAGGTGAAGAGGCTCATCCCTTGTTTCCTGTTTAGGATGTGGTTTCCGGCTTTCTCTTTTCCATTCTTTTTACCCTTACGTAGCCCCCTGCGCATCAGTGGCGTTACCGCCTTGCTTGGGGTGATATGATTAAAAAAAAAAAAAAAAAAAAAAATCACCTGAAGAAGAACGTTATTGAATGAAAATAATTGTGCAGTGATTTTATGCTTTTATAATAAAAAAAAATACAATATTAAGCTCTACTCTGTATTGAGTACACTTTATAAAAGCAAATGCATGGGTTTTAATCTTTTTTTTTCACTTCCTAATAATAATAATAATATATATAAGTGTTTATGTGTGTATATGTATGCGTGCGTCGGAATTAGTATTTCAGTTATTTTGGATTTTGACTTATTTACGTTTTATATGTTTTGAATAGCATAATTCTTGTCCATGACTAATAAATTTGGCTTCATGGCAGTGATAAACTTTCTTCCCAGGACAGCCCCGAAACAATGTTGGAAAAGAACTCCTTCAATAATATGCACAACACTGTTGATAACTCTAACAACAGGTTTATTAAAAATAAAGAGAAAATGGCAAATAAAATGTCTCTATTATCTACTGAAGGACTAAGCTCTTTAATTTCCTGACGGTCACTTGGTAATTTAGCAGTAATTATAAAATAATGGACTGTCATTCGTGTGTCTGTTTGTTTGCTCCGACAGTCGAAAATGCAGATGTGTTTATCGTGACTGATGATTCCTTGTATGCCGATTTCCCCTTAGTGTGTGTCTCGGCCCCTTGTTCATATAGACAAATCCTGATCTCATAAGAAACTTGACATTGATATATCAAAGTTCTTCACCCTTAGAAGACCCTTCCCAAAACATACGTGGTACCTTCTTTATTTAGAATCTTCCTAGATATCTTTGTGTAAAGATAATTGTGTTCTTGGGCGATCCATATAAATAAATCCCAGTTTAGGAGATTAACAAAATACAGATGTTTTGTTTTTTGTCGAGAATAATTTGGATGATCATTTTTGTGATCACATACGCTTTGGATAGATAACTTAAATTAAAGAAATCTTTGAATTTAATTTTAAAATTCTTCTTTGTCTAGAATAATTTATGAGAGCATAGACATTTGAGACAGATCATCTATTGTAAAACCTACGAATTTAATTCTGAAGTTCCACTTTGTCTTCTTTTTATCGGCGGAAAGTATATAGGTTTAGAAACTTGGTTTTGCTCAATTTTACCGAATCTTGTCTATTTAATTCTGAGTTCGATTCTTCTTGGAAATCTTTAACATTTATATTTTGCCAGTTTAAAACACAATTTTTAATCCGCTTCTTTTTTCACATGTTCCTGACCATTCAACCAACTCTCCTGAAAAAAAAGTTTTAAAATTATTATCTAATTAGTACTCCCTACAAATCACCGCTCTGCAATCTCATGCAATTAAACGATTAAAAAAGTTGGTGTCCTGTTATCCTAACACACAATGTATTCAACTTGATATAAATAGACAATTTTAAATGCTAGACGGGCGTGGGATAAAACTCCGTAACTTACACGAGTCAGACAATCCGTAAAAGAAGATAGGGTCATTTTCAATTTATGCTGATCTAATGGATTTTGCTATTTGTTAGTTACTATTCGTAAAGGTATTGCAACTGTTCTGGTCCCTGAAAGTGAAATCGAGTCTTTTTCATTCAAATGACACCATTGCTCTTAGAAAATTGATCAATCGATTTTTTTAGTCACGAATTGAATAGAATGTCTCTCTTGCCTGGCGAGGATCCCATTGAATTTCAACTCTCTTTGTATTGTTTTCCGGGTTAAGGGAAGACGAAGGAACAAACCCTTTTCAAATTCGGAGTAAAGCACTTAAAGGGGGTTGAATGGTGCAATGCACTAACTTCCGGCAGTTCCTGCAGGTGCGACACAACTAGAATGTATTAATTTACCGTTCTGAAATTTGAAAGTAACACCGAGAGAGGTGTCTTGGCTTAAGACTTCAATAGCCACCGCCTGGATCGTTCTTCGCTCGACGCAGACTGAAGCCAACGAAATAAAATGCGTCTTTGTTGTTATCTTATTGCCGAGACGGGAAGTGAAAGGACAAAATAAAATTAGTTTTTAAGAGTTGTGCGTATAATAGCAGATGTGGATGGAGGTTAAATACAGGCTAGTGTACAATCTAGTGTCCTTCTGTTGATATAATACAGCAAATTATTACATTTACTATTGTTGACTAAATTTGACTTACTGATAAAATGTGTTAGTTACGAAGCTGAGCTTAGTGTAGCATTAGTCGACACTGATAAGTCACCCAATAAAAACTGGACTTCGGAGTTTCGAAGTTGCTAAGTCTGGTCCTACCGTAGTTGATCAGTCAACAGTTGCATAGTAATGCTGTGTATCTGTGTTTAAGTCTCTAGCCATGTGTTTGTTTTTATCTTTATGGTCAGCTAGCGAAACAAGGCATCCGATCGGGTATCTCACGTACCTGATACTGAGTAGAAATCGCTGATAACAAAAAAAATTAACGATGCTAAAACCATAAAATAGTAAAGCGAATTTCACCTCCTAATAGACCAGACGAAAGAAAAAAAATGGACTCAGATCATTAGTCAATCTTGATAACAGCAATGGAAATTGCGGTATACGGCTCTCACGAGAGTTGTTAGACTCTTCGAGATTATCGAGTTTTCCCGCCTTTTCTAACGATAATGGATCAAGATTAGTTTATCGAGATCAGATCTTTTTTTTTTAATTTTTCTGCTTTGTTTATGAGTGTTTTTGTTTCTTTTTCTCGTTATTTTTCTTGCTTCTTTTTCTCGTTTTTTTTTCTTGTTTCTTTTTCTCGTTCTTTTTCTTGTTTCTTTTTTTATTCGTTTTGTTTTTATTACGTGATTGTTTCTTTTTTGTTTTCTTTTTTATATTTCTTTGACTTTTTTTCTACTGTTTTTTTTCCCCGACAAAGAGAAAAATTTTGGTAACATTCAATTAGTCAAAGCTAAGAGTGATGAGAAGTTTTGCTTTTGCTCTCTGGGTCTGTATCAGTCACCACCCACCATTGTTAAAATATTTCACCTTCACAAAACAGAAAGGATTTATTACTGTTCAGTCGCCTTTAGTTTTACATACACAAGACACAGACGAATATACGCGACGAAGTAAAATAAAAGAAATATATAAACAGCCTAGGAATTTTTACACAAGTGTTTTAGGTTCGATTTCAGGTCTGTATCCAAATTTAAATGTTCAGGACAATGAAGGACTCACCCAATTTGTACCACAAGATATTTTTAAATGTTTTATCTTCATTAAGATTTCTCCACATATATGCTTTGAAGTGCGTCATTACAAACAAATTACGAAATAATTCAAGACCCGTAAATAATCAAATATCTCCTATGAACATACTGGAGCGGTGTAATGTTTAAGGGGCGATTAATACAAACTAGTCAAGTGTTATCACCATTGAATCCTTTATTTGTGGCCTTGTACCAAAGTATATCAACCTAAGTAAACAAAACCAAGGTCAGTAATAATGATTATGAAACTAGTCTCGTTGGGCATTACTTCTTAATAGTGCGCGTGATACTCGCTGGGTGCCCCATACTTGTAGTCTTGTACTAATTCAAGCAAATCTTAATAAATAAAAAGTACCTCGACATGAGGTAATGGCTAGAGAATATTAATATACTCGTTACGCACGGCATAGGCTTACGGCCTGTCACGTTGAATACACCGGTTCTCGCTCGATCACCTAAGTTAAGCAACGTTGAGCCTGGTCAGTACTTAGATGGGTGACCGCTTGGGAATATCAGGTGCTGTAAGCGTATAGTGACGGATGTGCGTTTTGGTGCAGTAGATATCGGTTCGGAAAGAGAAATCGGTGAGCCGAGTTCGAATTCCAGTTGAATACCCTGCATTCAGTTAAGCAATGGTACCCTTGGGAAAGGTATTAATCCGTCGCTTCCCTCCAGTTATGGGTTAAATAACAAGGGTAGGATTTGGGGACCAATGAATCTTGATACACCAAAAGAAAAATGTATTACTAGACACAAAAACTCATATAAAAAACAACACTAAATTGTTGAAAAAAAATCAGCAATAAATAAATAAGGTTTAGTTGGCAATAAATGTTGATTTGCCATAAAAACAAAACAACCAACCAACGCACTTCATAATCGTGAGACGTTCATGTCCCAACACGCAAGAACTCGTCAAAGCATTAATTGTTGAAATTAAGCATATAAGCATTCAAAATTGCCCCTGTGTGTTTTTTTCTTTTCTAAACTATGGGTTGCCAAGAATGTTCATGCTAATTTTTAGTCGTTTACGTTAGAGCACGTCAAATCTATCAGCGGATATAATATGCTTACATTTCCATACTGACTTGGCAGACCGGCTGCAGCCGCTCTCACACCGGCGTGATGTGGCTTCCCTGTGCCTCTTCTACAAGTACTTTCATGGCTTCTGCTCCGATGAGCTTAGATCACTGGTGCCGCCTAAGCACGAATTTACACGAGATACTAGATTAGCAACTAGGTCCCACCCTTTTACAGTTCAACAAATAAGATGTAACCGTAAATTCTACTCCAACAGCTTCTTTTCTCGCGCTTCCCGCCTGTGGAACTCCCTTCCACAAGTCTGCTTTCCCGACAGTTACAATCTCCAGGTGTTTAAATGTAGGGTCAATAGACACCTCCTATCACACTAACTCCCAACTATTCTCACAACACTCTCATCTACCCAACCCTCATTCTCGGTATCCTTACCCGCCTATCACCCATCCTCTGTCATTTCCTATATTTAATCAGCCTTTCTCCACTCTACGTAGCCCCCTGCACAGTAGTGGCAGTGACATGCCTTGCTCGGGGTGAAACGCTTATAAAAAAAAAAAGGTCATGCTACAAAACATCAATTGAGAAAGAAAATTTCCAATTACTTAATTTGAGTTAATTTTGCATCCTTATGAAAATAGAAGATTTTAAGGTGCATTTTAGATGCTCAAAGTTTTTCATTACCGTAAAGACAAAATACCTCGCCATCAACAGAAACGTTATATGCTGTGTACGATGAAAGTGCATTAGTTGACAAGATTGTACGGAAGTGGAAGAGATTAGAGTTGGTGATTGCAGCCTTATTGGTGAACCCAATTTTCTCATTACAGATGACCAAATCAAGACATTAGTTGAAAATAACCCGCATTAAACAATGTGGAAATGTCAGAAACACTAAATTTATCAAAATCAACCATTCATGATCATTTAGTGAAGCTCTCAAATCACTACGATGTTTGATTACCACATGATCTAAGCGAAAAAAAAATCTTTTGGATCGCATTTCTGACTGTGATTTGCTGTATAAACGCAATGAAAATACACACTTTTTGAAGCAACTTGTGACGGGCGATGAGAAATGGATCGTTTACAGCAATGTTCAGCGAAAAAGATCCTGAGGTAAGTGACATGAGCGAACTTTAGCCAGCCCAAAACAGGTTTTCAGCCTAAGAAAATCATGCTATACATCCAGTGGGATTGGAAAGGAATCCTGTACTATGAATTTCTGCCAAATAACCAGTCAATGGATTCTGAAAATTATTGCTCTCAACTGGATAAATTAAATGCAGCAAATCAAGAAAAAAATGCCAAGAATTATTGAACAGGAAAGGTGATACTTTCCATCAGAATAATCAAGTTTGTTTAGCGATCCCCCCAAAATTATTGCAGCTTGGTTTGTATGTGTTACCTTACCCGGCACATTCATCTGACAGTTCTCCTTCAACTTTTCATTTAATCAGATCCTTACAACATACTCTTAATGGTAAAAATCTTATTTCTTTAGATGGCATAAAAAATACATAAGTTAATAAGTTCTTTGCCATGAAACCACTGAAATTTTGCGAAGACGAAATCTTTAAGTTGAAATAAAAAAGGAGAGACGTTTTACAACAATACGACTTTTATTTAGGTGAATAAATATTTAATTTCATAATTTTTTGAGCAGCCTTAATTTACATTAAAATTCGTTATGAACTTCCGGAACAACCTAATATATATATATATATATATATATATATATATATATATATATATATATAATGTATTTTTAATTCATGATAATATATATATATATATATATATATATATATATATATATTATCATGAATTAAAAATACATTCCAACACGGAAATTTCTATGTTTCGAGATTTCTATCTCGTCATCAGGCAATGTTAGATGTTAATTGTGAAAATGATTTACATTTAAACATAAGAAACAACCCGTTTGGTATTTATTTATGTGGGAAGACATAAAGTTATTTTCTTTTTAATCTTTCAATTTTTCGGCCATTTTTAAGCGATCGACACATTTGTAAACAAAAATTAATTCACGGTTAAAGAAATAAAATATACATCTGTGACACATTATTTTTAGAAAATGAGCAAATTTAATGTTCAATTAATCTGATTTACACAAATATTACTTATTTATAGCATGAAATTTAGAATAAAACTATTTCTTAAACACAGAGTTTAAATTTCTGACCTTTCCACCGCACGTGTTGACAGAATTGATAGATGCTAGATAAGTGCATGGCGATCATAAGTGACGGAATTGTACAAAACTTTTTCCTGTAAGGGGAAGAAACCCTGAAACACATGGCCTTTTAATTTATACATAGAATTTAAAATAAAAAAAAAGATTCAAATACATACAAAAAATTAAAAAAATATTTTAAAGTAAGAAGGCAAAACGATTTGTATTAAACATTTTAATTTATTAAATATGTTGGGAATCACCACTTTATTGCACAATAAATGGACTCGTCTAAGCTGTACAAAGAATTCTGGCTATACAGACAGCGGGAGTTCAGTTGAGTAGTTGTACCGCCGCTTAGTTGGTCAGTAAGAATATAGACTTATTACCTGGACTTACTTCTTATCTACAAGATTATATATATTGATTCCTACTAACAGTATTCCTAGTATTCCTGAATCTACTAACACCTGCTCCAACTTGCATATATTTTCTTCAATATACTTACAGTTATCTCTCCATATCTATTTTTGTTACTATTATTTTGCTTGGGTTCTAAACAAGAATCCACAACAAATTGGCGACGTAGGATTTTGAACAATTTCAAGAGGAGAGAAATATACATTTTACACGTCAATCGCCAACAACAACAAATTGGCGACGAGGATTTCGGACAAGTTCACGCGGAGAGAAAAAATACGTTTTCTAAGTCAGTCGCCAACAAGCAATTGGCGACAAAGGATTTCGGACAAGTTCACGCGGAGAGAAAAAATACGTTTTCCAAGTCAGTCGCCAACAAGCAATTGGCGACAAAGGATTTCGAACAAGTTCACACGGAGGAAAAAGACGTTTTTCACATCAGTCGTAAAGAACAAATTGGCCACAAAAGAACGCGAACTCACGTATAGCACCAAGGAACAACACATTAGCGTCGAGGATCTCAAAACTCACGTCAGAGGAGTCAACAACAACAACATTGAATTGGCGAAGCTGATTCGTGCACAAGTCGCAAAACAAAATTGTGACGAATTTCTTTTCCCTGAATCACTTTAAGAAAATGTGCTACAAATTGATTCGAACCACAAGTCTACCACAAACATTTTGGCGATGCTATCACAGAAAAAAAACCTCAAAAACTGTCGGAATTAATTGTTAGAGAGCAATTGCTAAAAAGCAAACCCATCACGGAATCGAAACAGCAAAATCATGGAGGATTTTCAGAAAGGAATACTGGAAATCATTAAGAGAACCGAAGAAAGACAATATAAATTAGAAGTAAGACAAATGGAAATACAAAATGCTAACGAAATAAGCAAAATGGATATGCAAAAGGCTAACGAAATAAGACAAATGAATATGCAAAAGGCTAACGAAATAAGAAAAATGGAAATACAAAAGGCTAACGAAATAAGACAAATGGAAATACAAAAGGCTAACAAAATAAGACAAATGAATATGCAAAAGGCTAACGAAATAAGACAAATGGATATGCTAAAGGCTAACGAAATAAGAAAAATGGAAATACAAAAGGCTAACGAAATAAGACAAATGGAAATGCAAAAGGCTAATGAAATAAGACAAATGGAAATGCAAAAGGCTAACGAAATAAGACAAATGGAAATGCAAAAGGCTAACGAAATAAGACAAATGGAAATGTAAAAGCAAATTGAAGAAAGACAAATTAAATTGCAAAAGAGACAAATGGAAATGGAAAAGGAAAATGAAGAAAAACAAATAAAAATACAAAAGGCAAATGAGGAAAGACAATCACAATTACAAGAACTGTTATTGAAATTAACAAGTACAGCACTAGAATGGAACACGGAAAAGGAGGAGACATTTTCACAAGATACTGTGTGAAACGCTATAGAAATATTTAAATACTCAGTCGAGGAAGATAAAAATTTTAGAGACTATTGCAGGCGATATGACGATATTTTAATATCGACTGCCAACATTGGAGTGAAAATAAAAAATTAAGACTTTTACTCCTTAAAAAGACGAATGATCTAACGGTCGATGAGGCAGTGACAGGACTCACTGAGCTATTTAGCGCAAAAATCTCGTTGTTCCATAAAAGGTGGAAATGCCTTAATCTCAGAAAATACAAAAACGAAGTGTATTCTACATTCGCAGCTATCGTCAACAAACACTGTGACGACTTTAAATTGTCGGGGCTTACCCCAGACAATTTCAAGTGTCTGATATTTGTCCAAAGACTAGTTGCTGCTAAAGACAGCGAAATGAGAAAACGTATGCTGACCAAACTTCAAAACAAGCCAGGTCTAACATTAAAAAAATTGTCAGAGGATTGCCAGAAATGTCTCAGTATAAAGAAATATAGCAAGGACATTAAAGAGTCAGGAATCGCTCACATTCGAAAGGTAAAAAGAAATGTTACAGAACTACGTTTGACAAGAATTCAATAAAAAACAAGCCCCCCACTTCTGCATGTTACAGATGTGGTGGTTGGCATGGGCGTAAAGATTGTTTTTTCAAGTACAAAAATTGCCGAGCATGTGGTAAGATAGGCCACAAAGCAACGGTATGCAGAAATAAAAACCAACCTAGGAGAGTAAGACCTACTAGAGTGGAGGACAAAAACAAGGAAAATGCGAGAAAATACGTTGAAATGGAAATTATGTATAAGAAGATCAAATTGCAATTGGATTCAGGGTCAGATCGTACAATAATAAATTTACAGACATGGCGGAAGTTAAACAAGCCCACTATGTTACACACTAAAAAAATCTGTAACGAAGAAAAGGATTAATTTCGAAGGCGAAATTATAGTAAATGTAAAATTTCAGGGAGAAATAAAAAATAGAAATCGACGTGATAAAAATACAGACAATCTAGTAGGAACGGAATGGATACAGAAATGCAATGTATGGGATTGACCTATTAGTTCGTTTTGCAAAAAAAAATAGACTGTGAGATTTCAGAAGCCACAAAACTGAAGGAAGAATTGTACAAAGAATTACCAGAGATATTTTCAAGTGGGTTAGGACGTTGCAACAAATTTGAAGCAACAATCGAGCTTAAACAGAATGCTCAATCTATATTTAAAAAAAGGAGAAACGTGCCTTTCACCACAAGTGATAAAATAGACTAAGAATTGGATAGGTTAGAGCAAACTGGGACCATTTCAGAAACCGATTTCAGTGAATGGGCGGCACCAGTTGGTTATGTCAAGTAAAAATCGAGAGAAATCCGCGTGTGTGCCGATTTTTCCACGGGATTAAAGAATGCAATAAAAACCATCATTACCCGTTGCCTAGTCCAGAAGAAATATTCACCAAACTATATGGTGAAAAGTTTTCTCGAAGATTGATCTAAGTGAAGCGTATTTACAGATTCTAGTTCCAGAAGAGTGTTCTAAAATACTGTGCATAAACACGCACAAAGGTCTATACAAATACAACAGGCTACCATTTGGGATAAAGGTAGCGCTTGCGATATTTCAGCAGACGTTGGAAACCATTCTGACGGGACAAAATTTCGCTACAGCTTATCTGGACGACATTTTAGTTAAAAGTGATAATAAAGACCATGCGACACAGAACAAGGAAATATTTTAGTTAAAAGTGAGAACGTGACCATGCGACAAATATCAAGGAAATATTTTAGTTAAAAGTGATAAAATGACCATGCGACACATATCAAGGAAATATTTTAGTTAAAAGTGATAAAGTGACCATGCGACACATATCAAGGAAATATTTTAGTTAAAAGTGATAAAGTGACCATGCGACAAATATCAAGGAAATATTTTAGTTAAAAGTGATAAAGTGACCATGCGACACATATCAAGGAAATATTTTAGTTAAAAGTGATAAAGTGAACATGCGTCACATATCAAGGAAATTTTAAAAAGATTATAGAACATTGGGTTAAAAGTAAAAGGGAAGAAATGTGATATCTTCTTGAAAAAAATAAAATATTTAGGTCACATTACAAATGGAAATGACAGGAAACCAGATCCAGAGAGAGTTTCAGCAATTAAAAACATGTCTGAGCCTATAAACGTCGCAGAATTACAAAGGTTTCTCGGTTTTGCTAATTACTACGGAGAGTTCATCGATAGTATGCATAAATTTCGGGCACTCCTCAACGAGTTACTGAAGAAAGATGTCCAGTGGGAAAAGGCGTTTAAGGAAATTATAAGCAAATTGGCGTCAGATCTAACTTTGACACACTTCGACCCCAGGCTGGAGATTATTATAGCAAGTGATGCAATTTTACACGGTGTGGGAGCGTGTATTCTACATAAAATGCAAGATGGTACAAGAAAACCGGTAGCTCACGCATCATGAGCACTGCTACCGCCCGAAAAAAAAAAATACTCACAAATAGAGAAAGATGGTTTGGGAATTATTTTTGCTGTAACTCGATTTCATATATATATATATATATATATATATATATATATATATATATATGGTAGAGAATTTACGTTACAGACGGACCATAAGCCGCTTCTTACCATATTTGGATCAAAGAAAGGATTACAAGTATACACCGCAAATAGTCTTCTGAGGCGGAGTACAACATTAATAACAATATTGGGGTACAATATTAATAAACTACAATTTTAAACTAGAATATATACCATCGAAAAAATAGGACACGCAGATGGACTATCGAGGCTGATACCTCGAAAAAGTGAACCCTTAGAAGACTCAGTAATAGCAGCGCCGAGGGATGAGGATGAAATCAGCAACGTATTAAGTAACACGGTGAAAGAACTAACGGTTACATTATTAGAAACAAGAAGAAATGCAGAAACGGACACATTTATAAACGCCACAAAGAAAAAAATAGTAGACAAAGACACCAACTTGGCAGAGAGTTTCTCAATTTGTGACCATTTTCTACTATACAATGAAAGGGTCGTGATACCAAAGCCACTACAAAGGAGAATTTTAAAAGATTTTCATTTATGACATCCGGGGAAGAATCGCATGAAATCACTTATGAGAAGCTATGTGTACTGGCCGAACATGGATGAGAATATCGCGCAGATGGTAGAAAAGTGTAAGGGCTGCACAGCGGCAGCAAAGTCACTACCGATCATACAGAAACCATGGCCAAAGGCGGACAAACCTTGGTCAAGAGTACATGCGGACTACGCATGACCTATCGACGGCTACTAGTATTTAATAACAGTAGACAGTTTCAGTAAATGGCCTGAAGTTTTCAGATATAAACATGCAACAACAGACAAAACTATAAACTCTTTACCTGAACTATTTGCTAGGTTTGGCGTTGTAGACTCTTTAGTAACAATGGTACGCAATTTATTTCAAGTTATTTTCAAGATTTTTGTGAAACGTACCAAATAAGACATATAAAAACAGCACCCTATCACACGCGGTCGAATTGGTTAGGCGAAAGATTCTAGGATACTCTAAAGAGGGTGTTAAAAAAGCTGCAGATACAGCATTAGAAAAAAGAGTTACAGCAATTTCTACAAGTATACCGAATTACACCAAAGCAAAACACACCATCCGGGCTTTCACCTGCTGAGGCGATGTTCACGCGCAAGATTCGATCGGTCTTCGATAAATTGCTACCAGGAATACACCTGTAATTATGAAAAGATCGTTCAAACCCGGTGAACGAGTGTACTTCAAAATATTTAAAAACGAGATGGGAGCCGAGAACAATTATAAGCAAAATAGGAAGCGTGATATACACTATAAAAGGGAAACAAATATGCACAGAAAGCACGTTAATCAAATTCAAAAGAGAAGAAATGAAGAATCAAGCTCCTCACCTTTAGAAAGTGAGGATACTATGGAGAAAATTTTCGAAGCCTTTGACATTCAGAAACCCCAAACTAATACGGAAATCAAAAGAACCAACAGAAAACGGAAGTTCACGGACCCATTAATGACAGATTCCAAGCGAAAAAAATACTAACCCTTCCTAAAAAGAAGCTAGGGAGCGGGTGTTGGGGATCACCACTTATTGCACAATAAATGGACACGTCTAAGGTGTACAAATAATCCTACCTATACAGAGAACAGGAGTTCAGTTGAGTAGTTGTACCGCTTCTTAGTTGGTCAGTAAAATATAGGCTTATTACTTATATTGATTCCTACTAACACTATTCCTAGTATTCCTGAATCTACTAACCCGTGTTCCAGGTTGTATATATTTTGTTCAATATACTTACAATTTCTCTTCATATCTGTTTTTGTTATTATTATTTTGTGTGGGTTCTAAACAAGAATCCACAACAAAATATAATCTTTGTTAAATAACTTTTAAACTAACCCCAACTAATATTTGAAGTATTTTAAAAAAAATGAAGCGGTTCTTTCAAAATTTCATTATTAATCGTAAAAAAACAAACTTTTTTAGACTACAGAATCTCAAATTTATATTATTTATTCAAGCAATTAAAAGCTTATCAAATTAAATAATGTCATAGTTATATTGCATTTTTTATTGTATTATTGGGAGCAGATTTTCAAAAATAAAGGCTAAATGTTTAAAAAAAGAAAAGGAATAAATGATTTGCATTTCCCAATGAGTCCTGCGTTTAACTAATAAAACCAATTATCGCAACTAAATTTAATTTCTCAAAATTTCATGAATTTACGTGGAGGGATGTAAAAATATTTTTACTAATATTTTTTAAAAATAGTAATTTTAGAACTAGTTTCATTCATTTATAAATACGTCCTGAAAGTTTCATTAAAATCCAACTATTATTTGATTTTTGCAAGAATTTTAAAATTAATGTTTTTGCCAGCGGAAAAAAAGTGAGTTAGGTAATATTACGTTTTCCTTTATAAACATTCGTAACGATTTGGTTACTCACGAACTAAAATCAAAACAAAACTTTTTGCTATAATATCAAACGTGTTAGAAGGGATTAAAATTTTTTAGAAATAATTAAAAAATACTTTGATCTTTCCTCTTAATAATGATATAAACTTTTCGATGGGAAAATGTTCGTTTTTATGAAGTTTGGGGCCTTTTTTATTCATACTTTGCGATGTTTTCAGTGATTTAGTTGGGGAACCTATGTATATATAAATGGTGTTGAGTTTTGCTAATACTTAGTGCCAAGATTGATGTTTTTTCAGTGGTTTACCGATAAAAATATATTTTGGCAAGCAGGTTTTTTGTCGTAAATAGCTCGATATCGAGATAGAGATATGGCGTTAATGGGATTAATCCGAAGTTTGTCATTTAACTGAGCAGAATCATAACGACTTCGAAGTTTACTGCAGGCACCATTATGATGTCCTTACTCCACAGGGCTATTTATTTTTCAAGCAGATTGTATATATATATATATATATATATATATATATATATATATATATGTATGTATGTATATATCAGCATGCGGTGTAGATATAGAAGAATCCAAAAGAGTATCCTGTACATACAGTGGTAGGATAACTCTCTAAGAGAGCTCTAAATATATATGTATATAAATACATATAGAGCAAATATAAGAAAAAAATTCAGCCAGACACGTTATTTCATGGTAAATCGGAGAGAGAGAGAGAGAAAGAGAGAGAGAGAGAGAGAAAGAGAGAGAGAGAGAGAGAGATAAAAAGAAAGGGTAAGTATCTTAAAGCGTAAACGAAAAGGGAAGAAGAAGAAAGAAGAGAGGAATAAATTTGAATTAGAAAGAACAGATGATAGGAGAAAATGAAAATAATATATATATACTGACTGTATATTTCCGCGTATAAGAAGTCCTCTAAATCCTAAATATCACCCCTAAAAATTAGCGGCTGCCTTATATTTCTTCTTCTTCAAGTGCTGTGTTTCTTCGGGACGTAGGCGATCATGGAATTCTACTTAGCTTTGTTTCTTATCGCTCTCAATATTTTTCCCCTTGGAATCTCTCTCAACCCCCGCTTCGTCATGCGTTTGCTCAGTTCTACCAAGTATGTCTTGCACTGCTTTCCCCTGTCTTTCTTTCTATCTATCCGTCCAGTGAATATTAAATTCTCCATGCCCTTCTTCCTCATTAAGTGACCTAGAAACGTCATCTTTCTCTGCTTGATATTAAGTATGAGTTTTCTTCTCGTTTGCATCCTCTCCGACACCCCATCGTTTCTCACGTGCTTAGTCTAGGGTATCCTTAGCACCCTTCTGTAAAACCACATTTGTGCTGCCTCAAGCTTCTCCTTCATCCCTGATGAGATCGTCCAACATTCACTTCCATACAGAATGATAGACATCACGTAGCAATCCATCACTTCTTTTTGTTTTCCAAGAGATTTTCCTGTCTTTCAGTACTTTGGTTAGCCTTTGAAATGCGTCTTTGGCCATGCAAGTGGGTCTTCGAATCTCAGCATCGCACTTTCCATCCTCTGTCAGAGCACTTCCCAGGTATTTTCACGTTCTTTTACTTTTAGTTTCTCCGACCTGTAGTTGGCATTTTGGGGTGAGTGATATTGTCTGTGATGTGCGTTGTGGTGCAGTGGATATCAGCTCGGAACGAGAAATCGGAGAGCCGAGTTCAAATTCCATTTGAATTCCTTTCATTCACTTACGCGCAAATACCCGTGGGAAAGGTATTAATCCGCCTATTCCTTCCAGTTATGGGTTAAATAACAGGACAGATTGGATTCTATAGCCTTGGTCGGCAACCAGTCTAAAAAAAAAAGCAAATGGCAACCTACTGCGGGATAATCTTCTGCCCAGTCAGTCATGTCTCTTTCGAGACATGATCGCCCAAGCGTGTATCACGTATGACACTTAACTGACTGACTGATATTGTCTGTAGTCTAACCTCAGTGTGATAAGTAATAATGTATGAAAAGCTTCAAATTATCAAATAAACTGATAATAAAATAAAGTCATTTCTGTTATATATATTACTGGCATATTTTCATGATAAATTGCGTATTCGAAGAATAATTCCATATGAATGGAATCAACTTGTATTTGCGCAAGCTCAGTCCAAAAAAAAAAAAGGTAAACATTGTGTAATGACTAGCTACCTCCACTCATTTTCGATAAGTAACTTTTAAATTGAATTTCCAAAAATGAAAAAAAATATTTTGAAACATTATTTTTAATTGAAAGCTAAATGATTAAATTTACTATTTTTAATAAGCAAAATACTCTGGTGTGTTTTAAACAGAAATTATATTGATTGGAATCTAAAATTTTCTTTTTTTTTAATTTTTTAATTTTTCGGACACTTTTAAGCGATCGACAGATTTGTAAACAAAAGCTAATCTCGGTTTTAAAAACCTTGTAAAAATAAAATATACATTTGTAACCCATTATTTTTAGAAAATTAGAAAATTTAATGTTAAATTAATCTGATTTACACAAGTATTACTTATTTATAGCATTTATTGAACTCTTTCTATCAAGTCTGTGGAACTAACCAACGTCGATATCCACTGGGTCAGATGTCTTTGAGGATATTAGCATGTGAGTTTCTGGGATTTATAAATCTAATGTTTCAGTAACATTTTTTTACCAGAGTTCATATTGCAATATTTTGATACTAATGATTTTCTCTGGCACTCCATATTACTCGTTCCAATATTGTTTTCATCTCTATGCTTGAAGATGAGGACAATGGTCCGAATAATTGAAATAATATAAATATTATCTCATCTCCCCACAAAATTTAATTTATTAAAATTTCATGAATTTACGTGTAAGTGAGGGGTATTTTACCAATATTTTTTTTAAATAATAATTTCAAAAATAATTTCATTCATTTGTGAAGTCCTGAAAGTTTCATTAAAATCCAACAATTATTTCATTTTTGCAAGAATTTCCAAATTAATGTGTTCGTCACCGAAAAAAAATTGAATTATGTAATATTACGTTTCCTATTGTAAACTCTCGTAACGATTTGATTATCCGCTAACTAAAATAAAAACAAGATTTTTACTAAAAATTCGAACGTATTGGAAGGGATTAAAAATTAAAAGTATACTTAAATAATACTTTGATTTTGTCCTCTTAATAATAACAAACATTTAGTTGAAAAAAGCTCGTTTTTATGAAGCCTTTTTTTTCTTCATACTATGCTGTTTTTTCAGCGATTTAATGGAGGTACCTAATTATAAGTGTGTTTCCAGCAAACTTTATCTTTTACTAAACTTTCAATGATCATTAATTAAAAAGTAATTATAATATTTAGGATAACCTCGTTGTGGTACAGTGGATATCGGATCGGAACAAGAAACCGGCGAGCCGAGTTCGAATTCCAGTTGAATCCATTGTATTCACTTACGCGCAAATACCCTTGGGAAAGGTATTAATCCGTCTCTTCCTTCCAGTTATGGGTTAAATAGCAGGAACAGATTGGGTTCTATAGCCTTGGTCGGCAACCAGTCTACCGCAGAAAGCAATGGCAGCCTACTGTGGGATAATCTTCTGCCCAGTCAGTCATGCCTCGAGAGAGACATGATCGCCCAAGCGTGTATCACGTATGGCACTTTAGCTTAGCTGACTATTAATTTTCTATTAAGAATTCATTATTATTTTGTTGTTAGATAATGACAAAATTTAGGATGACGTACAACTTTTATTTCTCAATACTTTACAGTTGTTGCATATGTACACCCGGCTATTTGTAACTGTTTAAATATAGAAAAAGAAGAAGAAGAAGAATTCGCAAGAGATCACGTGATAAAACGTAAAAAAAACTATAGGTTCCCTTTTAGGAGACGTGTGTAGAAAAAACAAACTATAGAATCAGTTCTGTTATTTTGTTTTCTGAATTTCTAAGGATACTTTAAGTAGCAACATTTCCAATAAAATCATCTTTATTTAATAAATAAGCAACCGTTTTACAATGCAGTTTTGGAGAAATTCATGAAAATTTGTAAATTATTTTTTATCTTCTCTTATCGAAAGGTCACATTATACGCGAACGATATATATATATATATATATATATATATATATATATATATATATATATATATATATACTCTACTTCGGATACCGAGACATTTTACTGTATAAATTATACTTTTCTATTTCATCATATATATATATATTTTAAGTCAGCCGCAGAGAGATCTGTTTCGCTGTATCACAGCTCATCGGTACGGTTAGACTCCGATTGCTTTTAACCCAGGATTGAAACCCGACCAAATTGGCGTCAGTCGGCGATTCTATCTCTGGGCTATGGGCGCTCGGTAGAAGAAAGCATACTTTTCAGCGTGCATATTATCATTATACACGCCCACTAGCCAGAGTGCTCTAATTCATTACAGAATGAGCGATGCGTACATATATATTTTAAACAAGTTGTGTTAAACGATAGAGACACACATAGTCTTATATATTTTCTTTTGAATTTTTTCATATTTTCTAAATAGGCTTTTTCTATCCGAACTATATTTATATAAAAATTGTCCAAAGGTTGTCCTAGTACTTACGACCGTCATCGTTTATCATCAGGGACTATATTCCAGTTTAAAAATCAAATATTACCTTGTATTAGGAAAAGTGTTACAACATTTTAAAAGAAAATAAACAAACGTTATGAAAAGATTTTAAATTTAAAGGCAGTCATAATGCAAACAACATGCACACGTGAAGATATGTGCTCAGGTAGATGCATGAATTATATGGAATACTTGGTTGTTAAAGATTTTAAATGCCATAAAAATACGTTAGAGAATTTGAATTTCGAAGAAACTAATTATGTAAATTATTAAATTACTCAGAGGCAAAGAATTATTTGTCTTAATTATATTTCAAATAAACCCTCTGAATACAACTCAATACATGTCTAGATTCTTGGTAAGCTGTGCAATTGATAAAAGTTTTTACTTCTGATATGTAGAGCCTCTTAAATTTTTAGGCATCTAATGTACGTGGGTTGATCAATAATTTTAGTATTGTTTATAAGAATTTAACGAATGTCAGAATGTTGAAGGGAAACAGTATGTGACTTAAGATGTTGTGTAAAGGCACTGGAATCATTTAAATTCATAGTTAATTGTCTAGAAAGCCGGGTAGTCGTAAATCCAATGTATGTATGTGAACTAGAAGAGCATTCTTCAAAAGGACATTTAAATTCTTACACAACATTAGTCTATCAACACCGGTAGCAGCTATAGAGTGGTTGTTGTTCATTATCAGGTTAAAGGTTTTGAATTTACTATAGTATATAATAAGTTTTAAGGTTTTATTAGAATCAGCTGGAGACACATTAAGGGCCTTCTTGTCCATGCTGTGTTGTCAGTGCATTTGTCCTCTGTAAAAGAGGTTAACTGAGTGTGATTTTCTAGGTGTGTCACATGTTAGGTCTGAAGAATATCTGTTAAATTCATAATCAACAAAATAGTTAGAAAAACCATTATTGATAAGAGTTTGTTTGATGTTTAGCAATTGCTTATCAAATATTTCATTGGTAGAAGAAATGCGTTTAGCTTTAGAAACGAGGTTGGAAATAATTGACAAATTTATTAACGTCTCCAGTTTTGAATTGACTCAGCCACAAAAAGATTTTTTAAACTTAGGCCCTAACTCAGCTATTCCCTCCTCTGACCTCTCCATCCCTGGTTATCTTCCCCTCTTAAGGAAGGATTCCACTGTCCACATGCATGGGCTAGGGATCTACGTCAGCGAACACCTCCCCATAGCTAGGGTGACTTCACTCGAATCTACTGACCACCAATACATATGTCTCCGTCTGTCTCTCATCAGTTCGGTTAGTTACCTATTCTTTCTTTACCGTTCTCCCTCCTCTCATGACTGCTCCCTACTAGATAGCATTGCTGATGACATAGATAAGGCTATTTCCTATCACCCATTCGCCCACATATTTGTATTCGGAGACCTCAACGCCCATCACTCTGAGTGGTTTGAAAACGCTGTTACTGATCCAGCGGGCATTCACGCCATGAACTTCACTATTTCCCAATCCTTTACGCAAATGGTGGACTTCCCCACTCGCTTCCCAAACACTCCCTCGGGTCATTCCTCACTACTAGATATATGTTTCATCTCTGCGCCTGACGCCTGTCAAGTTTCGCAGCTTTGCCCTCTCGGCAACTTCGACCACGCTGTAGTCTCTCTCAGTACTTTTTTTTTCATTTCACCCCGAGCAAGGCGGAAACGCCACTGATGTGCAGGAGGCTACATAAATGTAAAAAGAGTAATTAGAAAAGAGTGAGGAATACAAACTAGTTAGAAAGGAGCAATAGAAAGCTGAGAAAGCAGGTGCGATGACAGATACATAGGTGGAGAGAAAGGGAAGGTTATACGGGGGTGGGGAGAGAGCAAGAGTCCAGTGGTTAGTAGATGAGTATTGACTTTGCATTTAAATTTCTGGAGGTTGTAGCCGTCAGGAAAGCAAGAATACGGGAGCGAATTCCACAGGCGGGAAGTGCGAGAGAAGAAGCTGCAGGAGTAGAATTGTCGTCTGCATCTGGCTAACCTAACTGTGAATGGGTGGGACCCAGTTGCCAGTCTGGTTGCACGAGTAAACACCTGTTGAGGAGGCATCAGTGACTTAAGTTCGTCCGAGCAGGAGCCATGAAAGTATTTATAGAACAGACAAAGGGAGGCCACATTTCGACGATGGGAAAGTGGCTGCAGTCGAGCCGCCAGATCAGTACCTATTACATTACAGACTCTCCTTTGGAGCCTGTCCAGAACACTGAGGAGAACAGCAGGGGCACCTGACCATAAATGGCAGCAGTACTCCATGCACGGACGGATGGTTGACTTGTATATATGCAGGATGGATTCAGGTGGAAAAAACATCCTGGATCGACATAGTGACCCAACCTTCTTAGCAGTAGATTTTGCTGTGGATTCAATATAGTGGTTCCATTTGAGGTCTGAGGACAGGGTAAGTCCGAGGAGGCGTAGTGTATTACACACAGGGAGAATCACTTGGCCCATGCTTATGGGAGGCAGGAGAGGTTGCCTGTAATGGTTGACAGACAACAGCTTGGTCTTAGATGAATTGAAGTTGACATTTGTTTCCACTCTCACTCCCCTCAGGAGCCCCCTACCTATAGGACTTTCTACCTATACCAAAAAGCTGACTGAGATGCCTTTCGCGATTTCCTCTGCGTCGTCCCTTGGGGAAAAGTTTTCGACCTATCAGTTGATGACTGTGCCTCTGAGGTTTCGTCATGGATGGAAGCTGGCATTGATGCCTTCATACCCACCAGGAAGTATTGCTCGGGGTGAAATGATTAAAAAAAAAAGGCATATTATGAAATCGTGCAACAAGATTTTTTTTTAAAAACAGAATTTGTGATGCTGTATCAAGACATTTTAAATTTACAACATAAAATTGTTGTCTCTATCGTTTCACACAACTTGTTAATATATATATATATATATATATATATATATATATATATATATGATAAAATAGAAAAGTATAATTTATACAGTAAAATGTCTCTGTATCCGATATATATATATATATATATATATATTCGTTCGCATATAAAGTGACCTTTTGATAAGAGAAGATAAAAAATAATTAGCAAATTTTCATGAATTTCTCCAAAACTGCATTATAAAACGGTTGCTTATTTATTAAATAAAGACGATTTTATTGGAAATGTTGCTACTTAACGTATCCTTAGAAATTAAGAATAAATAAAATAACAGAACCGATTCGATAGTTTGTTTTTCCTACACACGTCTCCTAAAATGGAACCTATAGTTTTGTTTATGTTTTATCACTGATGAACTGTGATATAGCGAAACAGGCCTGTATGTGAATGACTAATGTGTATATATGTATGTGTGTGTTGTATCGTGGAATGAAGAGATACAGTGAGAAATGTAGCTAAACTACTTTATTAACAGAGTGGTACAACCAAGATGTATATACAATATTTATAATCCCTCGCTTTTGTATGTGTAACTTCCCGAAGTCAGTGATAATGTCAACACCACCGTGCTAAGTGCACATTGTCTTTTAAACATCCGGGCGACCTGATATTACATAATACGAGCCACTATACAACAATGTACTTCTCTTCCTTTATGTGCTTTATCGTTTTAGGACGTACGCTATCATGACTTTACTGTCCTTTGTTGCTTTAAGCAACATAGGCTCGGGTCAGGTCCAAAATTGTCCAGGCTCCCAGCCACCGTCTGTTGAGCTGACCTCGTTGACAACCACCAATCCACTCCAATGGTTCAATGGGATGATGCAGCCTGAAGCATCTGATCCCCGAGTTCGCGCTCCTTTTTGTATTTTGTTTTACTCAGCTGAGTATGTGCCCTCGGACAGAGACACAAATGAGCAGCAGTGTGCCCCAAGACAGAGACTCAACTGAGAACTCATAAACCCTTACCCGGCAGAGGTTTTCTCGTAGTTCATATTCTCTTTACAACCTTTTCGTAGCTCTCATATTGTATTTTCAGTGTGCGTCTGCAGACCCAGTTTTTTGGTTGCTCCTAATCCCTTTTTCATCTATAAATAATGAGGACATTAAAAAGAACACAAAAAAATCCCCTGACATCCTAGCGCTCTGTGAGACTAACCTCAACTCATCAATTCCCTCCTCTGACTTCTCGATCCCTGGTTTTCTTCCACTCCTAAGGAAGGATACCTCTGTCCATATGCATGGATTGGGGGTCTACGTCAGTGAACACCTCACTGTAGCTAGGGTGACATCACTCGAATCCCCCGACCACCTGTATGTAGGCTCATTCCTTGTTCCATGTTCAGGATGTGGTTTCCGGCTTTCTCTTTTCCAATCTTTTTACTCATTTCTTTTTTCTTTTTTTTCAATTGAAGTAGATAGACTAAACTACCGTCCGGTTCACACCCCACCCACGTCTATTGAACAGGTTAAGAGACTCACCCCTTGTTCCCTGTTTAGGACGTGGTTTCGGGGTGATATGATTAAAAAAAAAAGAAATGGAACTACACATAAAGACATAAATGGTAACACTTAGCTAACAACGCAATATAAGGAAAAACAGGTCGATAGAATGCCTAAAATATTAAGTATACAATGAATATCTAATGTCAGCTATGATGTACGCATGTGCAATTTGTCCTAGGAGCAAGGAAGGGACAAAAACAAAGTTAGACATGACGCATAATTAAAATAAAAGATGAGAGGTGAAGTAAAAACTGTACAAAATGTATCGTATAATATATATATATATATATATATATATATATATATATATATATATATATATATATATAATGGCTGGCCACTGGTATGCGAGGATAACCGAGTATCAGGGTAACTATCTAATCCCTTTTGCAGGCTTTTGCTCAGGCACACGTGTTTGTTTAACACCCACAAAGCCCACCAACTATGCTGAGCAGACCTTAGTTATAGTTTCTGGGAGAGAGCGCGTTTCCGGTATGAACACAATTTGGACATAAGTCTGAACAAGGCCAAAACGCTCAGACCATCAGACACGATGACTTGTGATTTCGAACTAGCACAATGAACAACGGCTCCCCAAAGGAAGCCGTCTACCAAAATTCACTCACAAGGCTTGGGTCAACCCGCTATATATATATATATATATACACACACGATACCGTTTTGTATAATTTTACTTCATTTCTTATCTTAAATTTTTATCTTTATTCCAAATGAAAACAGAATGATTCTTTTTTTAATACTATAAAATAACATGTGCATCAAATGAACTGTTCTGATGTCCTGTTTTTGTGCTCTCTTCCCCATGTTAGTCTCTTCTTCATATTGGCTGGCCAAAACAAATGCTTCCTGGCTGCCTTGTAAAATTTTGCAAAGTAATAATAACAAAAGAACTATTCTATTTACATTTAGAATAAATAAACTTGGCAATAAATACTAAAAATAGTCTGAAATACATCATTTTTTGTAAAAACTGTGGTGGCCTGATAATTATGACCGGTACTATATATATATATATATATATATATATATATATATATATATATATTATGCTCTACTAAATATCGGGCACTCTTAATAATGAGGACATTAAATCACTACAAATTGTAGGTCCCCAACCTATTAATTTGTACTAATTGTAAGATCCATAATATACTCCCGTACCAGTAAGAAACCTGGTATGGCGGACAGACATAATCTCGCTGCTGACCTTGAACGGGATCTACACTCTGTGGTGAATTGGGGCAAGAAGTGGATTGTCAACTTCAATGCGTCCAAGAACAAACTGTTGTCTGTCAAACAACACAGGCAACCTCTCCTGCCTCCCATAAGCATGGACCAAGCGATTCTCCGGAGAGTAATACACTGCGCCTCCTCGGCTTTACCCTCTCTTCGGATCTCAAAGGAACCGCTACATCGAATCCATAGCTAAATCCACTGCTAAGAAGGTTGGGTGACTGTGTCGATCCAGGACGTTCTTTCTGCCTGAATCCATCCTGCATATATACAAATCTACCTTGACAGGCTCCAAAGGAGAGTTAGTAACGTGATAGGTGCTAACTTGGCGGCTCGACTACAGCCACTTCTTCACCGACGAAATGTGGCCTCCCTTTGTCTGTTCTATAAGTACTTTCATGGCTTCTGCTCAGACGAACTTAAGTCACTGGTGCCTCCTCAACAGGTGTTTACTTGTGCAACCAGATTGGCAACTGGGTCCCACCCATTCACAGTTAGGTTAGCCAAATGCAGACGACAATTCCACTCGTACAGCTTCTTCTCTCGAACTTCCCGCCTGTGGAACTCGCTTCCATATTCTTGCTTTCCTGACGGCTACAACCTCCAGAAATTTAAATGCAATGTCAATACTCATCTACTAACCACTTGACTCTAGCCCTTCCCCCACCCCGTATATCCTTCCCTTTCTCTCCCCACTTGCAACTGTCACCACACCTGCATTTTCAGCTTTCTCTTGCTTCTTTCTAATTGGTTTGCAATCCTCTTCTCCCTCCTCTAATTAATTTTCTTTCAGTTATGTAGACCCCCGCACATCAGTGGCACTTACGCCTTGCCCGAGATGAAATGATTAAAAAAAAAAAAGAAGATATTTTGCTCCCATTACGGTTGGGCACTCTACTCATTTACTTATTTTTTAATGCAACATGGAAAAAGCAGTTATAACATATCTCTTAAAAACATCCTAAGTACATACAAACGGGCTTATTTTGCGCAACTTGTTCCCCAAACTGATGACGTAATACGAAGTATAATATCAAATGCACATTTCTCCCTTCATTCTCATGAACTTTTGAAGGATAAAGATACCTACGTCTTTAAAAGCTTAAAAGCTGTAAGTATTTGAATATGATTTATTTGAAATTATAAATACCGTCAAGTTTCACACGCACAATATATATATATATATATATATATATATATATATGTGTGTGTGTGTGTGTCTGTGTGTGTGTGTGTGTGTTCTCTTTAATTGTATCGATAACAACCTTTTTTATGTTGTAAATATAACTAATACAATTGCAAATTAACAAAAAATTAGTCGTCATTTTTTTAATATAGGAATAAACTAGCATTATGTATAGAATAAGGTCAATAATGCTTTCAGAAAATTCAATGGACGTCCATGTCCTCTGAACAGAATTTTGATTAAAACGAAGTTGAAGGTTTATCTTACTTGCGTTTTGTCTTCATTGTTGTCTGTAGGTGAGACCTGGGTCGCTTAGCGAAGATACATGAAAAATGTACTGTTTAATTATAGAGAAAAACAGATTATCCACTCAAAGACAAGTATCTATTAAATATAATGTTCAACACAGACCCAGACACACAGACACACACAGACACACACACACACACACACACACACACACACACATATATATATATATATATATATATATATATATACTAGCCTAATAGTTGGACCAGCAGACGGTAGTTCGAAAAAAAAGTGCACTTCAGGCAAATAGTTTTGAAGAAACCTGTGTGGTCGCAACCTGAAGATTTTATGCAAAATATGCACCAGAAAACCTGAATAGAGTCCAATCACCTTACACACACGCGCGCGCGCGCACACACACACACACACACACACACACACACGCATATATATATATATATATATATAGTCATCCGCAGACAGATCTGTTTCGCTGTATCACAACTCATCAGTACTGTTAGAGGAAGGCGGACTTTAGCGTGTTATATACAATGTATGCACACACACACACACACACACACACACACACACACACACACACACACATATATATATATATATATAGTCATCCACATACAGGATGTGTGTATGTGCTGGTGTGTGTCAGCGCGTGTGCGCGTGTGTATTTTAAACAATATAAAAGACATTTACGGCTTGTGCATTTCATAATCTTAATAAAGAAAATATAATCTCTGATAGAGTTCGATCCTTTTAAAAGAATATCTTTTGTTGTGAAAAGAAAAAAAAAACTAATTTTAACCAGTACTTCAACACCGTTCAATTTTATATTCTTCTTTTTTATTTCACAGAAAAAAGGATAGATTTAGCTTCGTCTCCATCGACAATTGAATAAAGAAAAGAAAAAAACACCAAAACTATTCAATAAAGCGTTACCTCGTTTTGATACTGATACAAGAGCAACTGACAACACTAATGGACGTAATCGAGCCGGCCACCAAGTTCGCAACTCCTTGAATGACAGATGTCACTCGAATATTGTCAACAGCTTTTATGGAAGCACGCACCTATTATTATCTACACTCCCGTCTTTCAACGACGTTGCTCTTTGTGATCAAGAAAAAAAAAGTAAACCCGAAAACAAAGAAACCACACAAAAACTGTAAACAAACATACATATAGACAAGTATTCAAGATGGCGTCCGAATCTCAGTCGATACTGACGGCGCATGCTCAACTATTTGACCGGAAATATTCACATGAGAGCGGTTTGCAAATTATCCAACCGCCTATGGATTTGAATGAAATTAGACAGAGATTCACTCAAACATTTACAAAAGTGCATATCAGTCTTTACTCGAATTCGAAAGATTCGAGAGCTGTTCGACGTTCGCGCTTTTAAAAAATATATTTTGAATACAAGCGAATAATTGAACGTGCATACATTTATTGAGACATAATTCTGTATATATACGCATGTCTGTACCAGAATATAAATAATCAATAACCATTATTTTGCTCATATTACATATTTAAATAAATAAATAGCTAGGAAAATCTAAAAACAAAATAACAACACCGTCTTTTCAAAATGCCTCAAAATCCGCACAAATGAAAAATAAATCTGTTAATGAAGGAAAGGAAGCCAGGGTGTCATATTCAACTTGTCATGGTCTATTAGAACACTGCTTTGTGAGATCAGATCAGAAATACAAGAATTAAAATAAATCCATGCACAGAGACAGCCGTGGATATCAAAATCAACCTAACAAATAGTTTTGATATCTTTCTCTGCCTTTGATATACCTTCTCCTATCAGGCCGTGGTGGGATCATGGTAGTTTGCAGCTTCCCGTCTCTTGTTGCTCTGAAGTATCGTTCAACTATAACAGCCCTGCTTGTACGTGTTTTACCATTTATTTACTCAAACTTATAAATTAAGTTATTTGTAACACCGTCGTACGGCTTGAAAGGGTTAAAGTCGAATAATGCGCCTCCGATAGAGTCCTAGCTAAAGATGGATAGAAACAGAATGAACCGAGAAAGAGTTAAACTAGCTGAAAGAAGTTTTTTTTTGTTGCCGAGCGAAAGAGACAAGAAGAATTTACTATCATTACCAACTCAGCGCCACTTCGGCCGTTTCCGTAAAGCTTCGGTAAAGAGCCCTGAAAATAATGTTTTTTTAAATAAAGGTAAATTTGAAAATTGAAAGAACTGATTATTCTAAACGAAAACTTTCGCTCTGTCGTGAAAATTGAATTCGACGTCTGTACTTTCTGCTTCTGTTGCTAATTATGTTTATATATATATATATATATATATAAAGACTTTTCCGCAACTTATTCAGACGTTTTCGAAATTATTTATTTATTTTTTTGGTGCCGTGTTTTATTTTATCAACACAAGTGTACACGTGTGTCCGGCCTGGTTTGAGGTGGTAGAAAAACGGCTACCAGATTTTCAATGTGTCTTTCCTGAGATCAAAATACACAGCGTGGGCAGAAAAGTTCACTGATGTAATAGACGTCTTGAAGATCAGCTACTGTGACGAGACCATCACGGCTAGCTGCCCGAGAGCGTCATCATAATTGGTGCCATGTTTGACAGCATCAACCCTGACTCAGGTTCCGGTCATCATCGTAATTGGCGGCCGTGATCATCTAGGGTTCAGCGAGCCAGCCGGGCGAGAGGGTGTCACATATTCTCGAATTTCTATCTGAATTGCTGGGATGAAGACTAGTCATTATTGTACATTATTTCAATTGGAGCTATTTTCCTCATCATTGTTGCTGTTATCATCAGGTTGTGATTGTTGTACCCTCTGGCCTTCATCTGTGGATATTGATCCAGATAAACTACAGAGAATTTTGAACTGAACCCTTTATTTAATCTAAGGGAAGCCTGTTCTCGTTTCATTAGATTGAAAACATTTTATTTAGTTCTTATTTTAGTACTGATGGAACGGGCAGTTTGTACTTGGACTCAGAGGAAACAGGACTGGCAGTAACTAAGAAGTATTACGACCTTGAATAAATTGAAGAAAAGAGAAATTGGGAGAAAACAATGAATAATATATTTAGATTTTTTATATGGAGATTATTGTCCTTATCTTTCGTTAATATCGTAAGGCTTCGGCCCTTGTGTCCTCCGATCTTCATCAGGTGTATGTTGATCGGGTTGACCTATGAAAATTCCGGACAGACCTCTTTATTTATTCTACGGGTGTAGTCACTCAGTTAAGTGCCATACGTGATACACGCTTGGGCGAGCATTTCTCGAAAGAGACATGACTAACTGGGCAGAAGATTATCCCGCAGTAGGTTGCCATTACTTTCTGCGGTAGACTGGTTGCCGACCAAGGCGATAGAACCCAATCTGTCCTGTTATTTAACCCATAACTGGAAGGAATAGACGGATTAATACCTTTTCCAAGGTTATTTGCGCGTAAGTGAATGCAATGAATTCGGCTGGAATTCGAACTCGGCTTCCCGATTTCTCGTTCCGAGCCGATATCCAATGCACCACAACGCACATCGGGTGTAGACCGTTCTTGATCTGGTCATATCTCGTCTAGTTTTATTTTTAATATTAGGATCTTGAATAAGTTCTCATTGATTTTTTATGAAAAGGAATGTTTTATTTAGATAAATTATTAAGAAACATGTCACTGAAAGTATTGTCTATCTCTAGCTACTATTTTCCCCACCATCTTGGCAGCATTTGTATTCTATTTTTGAAAAACGACATAATGTTATAAATATGTAATGAATATGCATACACCTTGGTTCCCCCTCACAGTAATGTGATAGGCTGTCGTCAGCCATAAATACAGACAAAGGCGGCGACGCATAGAGATCTATGGGTCTACCACTAGAGGTCTACGTCCATAGGTCTACCGCTAGAGGTCTACTGGTCTACGACTATTGGTCTACGTCTATTGACTACGCCTACGTCTCAGGATACTGCATACAACGAGTACCGTTCATTACGTCTACGTACTAGACTGTCCTACCCGGTTGCATTTGCCTAAACCGCTTAACTACCTCGAATGATATATATATATATATATATACATATATCTTTCCGGGACATATCAAAAACAAAGGCAGAAATATCAACTAGTGGAATCAATGGTAGATATTTAGAACTATGAAATATTAATTTATACATCGTCAATGATTATACATGGTGTAAATAATGCAGATATCACATCAAAAAACAAAACATAGCCGAAATTTCATAATTGATGGGAATACTCCTGTTAAGTATAATCAACGAAATAATTCACATAGACAACCACGGATTATACAGAGATGACGGATTAATGATAGTAGCGGACAACAAAAGAGAGAATGACAGAATAAGGAAAATACTTTAAAGGTTCTTTAAAGATCTAGATTTTGAAATAGGAGTTGAAACAAATAAAAAGGTAATCCAATATTTAGATGGTAGTATCTATATATTTAGATGGTATTTAGTGGTAGTATCTCTTCATATATTAAAGTAAACACAACTTTAAAGTACGTAAACACAAGATCCAACCATCCCACAAATATAATCAAGCACATCCATAAAGAAATAGAGTACAGGCTATCAAAAAATTCTTCCCCCCAAAAAACCAATCTTTGATGAAAAGAAAAAAATTATGAAGATGGCCTAAAAAAATCTGGCTATAAGAACATTTTAGAATACAAACCCCAACCAAGCAAACAAATAAAAAACAATAATAAAAAAAAAATTAAACACTGTCTAGTCCAAACCACCATTTAACTTAGAAGTAGAAACCGACAAATATGACAAATAATTTAAAACTAATCGATAAACCCTTTTCAAAAAGTCAGAATTAAACAAAATTTTTAAATGGAATTCAATCAAACTGAGTCATAGCTTTTTTTTAATCGTATCACCCCGAGCAAAGTGGTAATGCCACTGATTTGCAAGGGGCTACATAAGTATAAAAAGATTAATTAGAAAAGAGTGAAGAGGAAGACGAATCAGTTAGAAAGGAGCAATAGAAGGATGAGAATGCAGGTATGATGACAGTTTCAAAGATGGAGAGAAAGGAAAGGATATACGGGGTGGAGAAGGAACTAGAGTCAAGTGGTTAATAGATGAGTATTGACATTGCATTTAAATTCCTGGAGGTTGTAGCCGTCAGGAAAGCAAGAATATGGAAGCGAGTTCCACAGGCGGGAAGTGCGAGAGAAGAAGCTGCAGGAGTAGAATTGTCGTCTGCATTTGGCTAACCTAACTGTGAATGGGTGGGACCCAGTTGCCAATCTGGTTGCACGAGTAAACACCTGTTGAGGAGGCACCAGTGACTTAAGTTCGTTCGAGCAGAAGCCATGAAAGTATATATAGAACAGACAAAGGGAGGCCACATTTCGTCGGTGGGGAAGAGGCTGTAGTCGAGCCGCCAAGTCAGGACCTATCACATTACTCCTTTGGAGCCTGTCGAGAACACTGAGATGAACGGCAGGGGCGCCTGACCATATATGGCAGCAGTATTCCATGCACGGACGAATGGTTGATTTGTATATATGCTGGATGGATTCAGGCGGAAAAAACATCCTGGCCCGACACAGTGACCCAACCTTCTTAGCAGTGGATTTAGCTATGGACACGATGTAGTGGTTGAGATCAGAAGAGAGGGTAAGGCCGAGGAGGTGCAGTGTACTGCGCTCAGGGAGAATCGCTTGGTCCATGCTTATGGGAAGCAGGAGAGGTTACCTGTGATGATTGACAGACAACAGCTTGGTCTTAGACGCATTGAAATTGACAAGCCACTTCTTGCCCCAATTCACCACAGAATGTAGATCCTGTTCAAGGTTAGCAGCGTGATTATGTTTGTCCGCCACGACGGGTTTCTTACTGATGCGGGAGTAAATTGTGGTGTCATCTGCGTAGATGCCTACTTGGCACTTGATCTCATCTGAGAGGTCACTGCTGAAAATAAGGAAGAGCGTCGGGCCCAGGATAGAGCCCTGTGGGACACCAGCATTTGTGCTGTAGGATGAAGAGGCATGCTCATTCAAAACGACCTCATTTTGCGGTTATTTAAAAAAGATTAGATTAGATCAAGCAAGCGTCCGGTAATACCGTAACCCCGTAGCTTGCATAGAAGGCCAGAGTGCCAAACCCTGTCAAAAGCCTTGGAGATGTCCAGAGAAACAGCACGAGCCTCCCCTGACTAATCCAGTGCCTGGAGCATGTACTCCGTAACGGTTGTTAGCATGTCGGCCGTGGACCTGACAAAGCGGAAGCCATACTGCCTGTCAGAGTAGAGATTGTGGGCAGTAAGATATTGAACTATTTCAGCATTAATTATGGCCTCGAACACTTTCCCGAAAATTGGTAGAAGACTGATAGGGCAATAGTTGGATGGGTCCGAGGGTTCACCACAGTTCTTAAATACAGGAACGACTGAAGAGAACTTCCAGCATGCAGGAAAACAGGAAACACAAAGGCAGTAGTTATACAGTTTAGAGAGGAGAGGGAGAGTTCAGGAGCACACGTCTTAAGGACTATCACCGGGATTCCATCACCACCGCTCACCTTATGGGGGTCAAGTTTTTAAATTACTCTGGATACGACTGTCGGGGTAATATATACGTCGTACAGTTTGACCTCAGTTCTAATAGGGAAGTTGGGTGAGGGTACTCCAGATGAGTCAAATGTGGAGTTGGATGAGAATCTGCGAGCAAAGCACTCAGCTTTGTCCGCAGATGACGTGAGAACCTCAAATTCATTGATTAAAGGAGGTATTGAGGAGTTGCTATTGTTCAGCACCCGTTTGCACAACCGCCAATAGTTCTTGGAGCCGAACTGTAATTTAGAAAATTACGTAAAAAAGCAAATCGCCAGAAATCTAAATAACAACGTACAAAACAACATCATGAAAAATGAATGTAACTGTAGAGACAAAAATAAATGCCCACTTAACGGACTTTATAATACAGAAGGGGTTATTTACAAAGCACAAGTATATGACATAAATGCTCAAAGCAAAACATATTTAGGATCCACCAAAGACAGTTTTAAAATCAGATGAAATAACCATATATCTACATTTAAACTGGAAAACCTAAAAATTGTACAAAACTGGCTAGCCACATATAGAAATTAATATTAAATTATGGAAAAGACCTTGAAATAACTTGCAGCATAGTAAAAAAAGCCAAACTTTACAACGGTCGTAAAATATGCAGTTGTGAATGGAGAGAAAAAATGGCTATTATTTTGTTCCTAAATAAAAACGGATTACTAAATGAAAAAACAGAAATAATATCCAAGTGTAACCATACCAAAAATACCTACTAGAATTATACAATAATCGATGAAAGTGTTTTAATTTAAATAACTTCTCCTAATATCAAATATTGCTCGTTTATAAAAGATCCCTGCTACATGAGCGTTTGAAAAACGGTAAAATGAGTTATTGTAAATCGTTTGAAGACACCAAAATGTAGAAACCGCTGTCGTGAAATAATTCGTTTTCCATATGTAAAATATTCAAAAGTTCTACAATGTAATTGTATTGAACACATTTTAATACAACTGTGTACCGGTTTAATTTAATTATAACCCAAAACTAATTAACTATATATATATATATAAACGGTAAAATATATAAAAATATATAAAAACGGTAATATCAGTTATTGCAAATCGCCTGAAGACACCACATGGTAGAAACTAGGTTGCTTAATAACTCGTTTAGAAATGAAGAATATATATATATATATATATATATATATATATATATATATATATATATTATAAGAAAGTTATGGAGCACGTAAAAAACCTTACATTCCAATATAAGAATTAGCCAGACAAAACTAAAAAGTTACCTGTCCAAAACTAAGCTACTCCGCACCCCTCTCCTAACCCAAGACCGTAACACTATCGCTACAAACTACCGGCTAAATCTCGCTACACTCCCACCACATTCACTTACATATCATATTACCAAAAATAAATCGTTTTCACCATTTATTTTTCATTTAATTTTATCCCCAAGTGAGGCGCAAACGTAGCTCCGAAACGCGAAAATTTTTTGTGCAGTGATACTATGCTTTATAATCCATTGTAACAACCATTACAATATATATATATATATATATATATATATATATATAAGCATGTTTCGTTAAGTAATATAGACATATTATGCCTATTTATTTTTATAATAATCCTTTCCCAGTTTTCTAATCAGATTCTTGATATGAAGTTGAATCGAATCAAAAAAAGGCACCGTAGCTTTTTTTTTTAACCAAAACTTACTACGGTGCCTTCCTCGATGAATTTTAACTTAACATCAAGAGGCTAATTAGAAAACTAGAAAATTTATTATGAAAATAAATATACAAAATATAATTATGTTATTTAATGAAATCTGTCTGAACACACACACAAACACACACACACACACACACACACACACACACATATATATATATATATTGTTTTAAATCCAAAAGGACGAGCAAATAGGTAAATCCCCAAACCCGATTCTATTAATATTAATTTTATTAATACTAAAATTGATCAAGGTGGATTGCTCGATGAAAATAGTATTTTCTACTTACTGAGCCAAATATGTCATTTGTCCTTATTTTTCTTTCTGTTTCCCTTGCCACATGTTCAAATTTTTATCTTTTGAACTTTTGACTCTTACAGACGTAGTATAAAGTCTTCTAATTTTGTCAGGTTTGAATCCTGCCGACTGACACACATTTTCGTAACAAAATCTTTCATAAATAATCAGGCCGGTAGAAACAAAAAACAGAATATCTACTCAAATACGAGTACCGATTAAAAATAATGTTAAAAAAAAAACAACAAAAAACGATTACATATATATTAGTAATCCACATACAAGCCTATTTCACAGATCATCAGTGAGGCTAGACACATCCACTAGCTTTATCGCCGAGATCGAAACTCGACCGATTTGGTGTTAGTCGGAGTCACTATCCCCTAAGCCATAGGAGCATGGAATTCGAGAATGGAAATTTTAACCTGTTCTATATAAGCAGTGTATACATACGGCAGTCACCGAAAAAACTAATAAATTTCTGAAGAGTAATGCTTATATCGCAGAAGTGGAAACTGTTTTTAAAATTTTCTTCTCTAGAGAGCACAATCAAGTGGAGTGCTCGTGGTTGAGTGTTTAGAACGGTCGAGTTCTGGCCATGAAGCCCGGGTTCGAATCTCACTATAGTCGATAAAGTGACTTCTTGATATTTTTGGTTTTGAAGAGGTGATCACAGCGTGATGCACCTTTAGAAAGTAACTGAAAAAATATCATGGGTTGATCTATGCCTTGTGAGTGAATAAGAGGGTATATTAACTATAAGAAAGCCACTAACTTCTTAAATCAACGACCATTCTATAGAGATAACGATTGATAACGAATTTATTGACAGACTCGACCATTACTTCGTAGTCATTTTCTAACATTTTTAACAGCAAAAGAGAATGTAGGGGGAGATAAACTAATCAAGAATTCAATTTGACATTTCAGTCGACCTGAAGAAGACTACCACCACCTTTAAGTTTTTGCTTTTTTTTAATTTTCTTTACATTTTTCAGCGCAGTCTTATCGGTTATTACATAAAGTTTCCGATTATCAAAAAAAAAAAAAATTGAAAAAAATTCAATATTTAAACAATTTGGGGTGGGGGGCTCAACTTCTCATATAATGTTATAGTAAATCGATCCTCCTTTTTGGGACCACTCGCGTTGGGGTCGCTTTGGTTTTTTTTTAGTGGGGGTGCAGTTGTTGCACTTGTTTTTTTCTTTTTCAAGTTTACTTTAGCTCTTACGATGGCATCTTCCTCGAAAACTCCAAGAATGGCTTTATTCAAAAATTTCGCAAAGGATTCAGTAATTGTATATACGCAAGCAAATGTTTAAATGTTGAAATTTTTACAAATTTCTTTTGTCAGTCGGAAAGTTTAAGGGTTTAATCGATAAGATTGCACTGAAAAAAGTAAAAAAAATATTGATAATCAACCAATTTAAAGGTGGTGGTATTGTCGTACCGGCGAGTGGTTCCAAAAAGGACGATCGATTTACTATAATGCTGTATGAAAAACTGAGCCCCCCACCACCTCTCTAAAATTGTGTAAATATTGAAAATTTTCCAATTTTTTTTTTTGTCAATCGGAAAGTTTAGGGCGTAGTCAATACCTTGAAAAAAGGTTAACAAAAAAAGAAGAAAAACAACAAATTTAAAGGTGGTTGTAGTCTCCTTCAGGTCCGCCGACATTTCTCCTTGAATTTCTGTGAAGACTTTTCATTATTTACACGCGGCCTGTTGTTCTAGTTTTTATTGCAATAATCACTAAATTTCATCCTTCATCAAATGCTGGATAATCTTATTTAATCTACAGGGTGTAGATTGTTCAGCTGATCATGTGTAGGGATTTTTAGTCTACTTCTTATTTAATGCTGCTTAATTGTTTCTCGTTCGATTTCCGTTGAGGGCAAGTACGAAACGCTCAGAGATGCAACTCGCAATTAGACAAGCCTAAGCCTACACTGCCCAGGAATATCGGCTTGGAACGAGAAATCAGGGAGCCGAGTTCGAATTCCAGTTGAATTCCTTACATTCACTTATGCACAAATATCCTTGGGAAAGGGAATAATCCGTCTCTTCCCTCCAGTCATGAGTTAAATGACAGGATAGATTGGGTTCTATAGGCTTGGCTGGCCACTAATCTACCGTAGAAAGTAATGGCAACCTACTGCGTGATAAGCTTCTGCCCAGTTAGTCATGTCTTTTTCGAGATATGATCGCCCAAGCATGTATCATGTATGGCACTTAACTGATGCAGTGGATAACGACTCAGAACGACTAATTGAGGTGAGTTCGAATTCCAGTTGAATTCCTTGCATTCAATTATGCGCAAACACCCTTGGGAAAGGGATTAATCCGTCTCTTCCCTCTAGTTATGGATTAAATAATAGAACAGATTGGGTTCTATATCCTTGGCTGGCAGCCAGTCTACATGTTTGGCGATCATGTTTCGAAAGAGAAATGACTGACTGAGCAGAAGATTATGTTGCCATTGCTTTCTGCGGTAGACTTTCTCAAAGGTATTTGTGCGTAAGCGAATGCAAGGAATTCACCTGGAATTCAAACTCGGCTCCTCGATTTATCGTTCCGAGCCGATATCCACTGCACCACAATGCACAAACATTGATCTCACATTCACCCAAACAGAAAAGTAGTTTGCTTTTAAAATCCTGACTCTTTAATTAAACATTTTACTAAGGGACACGGCAGACGAACCAAATCACTGACCGGACACTTTCGTAAATGACTTTTAATTCGATTCTGTGTTATTCTGTTGGCACCGTTGACTCTACTTACGTCGTAGCGTCATGTTCATCGATTTATTAAGCAGTATGAGAATAAAAAATGGAGAACTGTTGAAAGATAAAGTTACTACATTCAGCGAAAAAAGTCTTTCATCAGAACGATGTAAAAACTCCAATTATCGATTTGAATTGATTTTTAGATTTCACCCTCAAATTATATGCAGCATTTTGGTGAGAAGAATGGTTCTAAATATCTATTCATACAGCTTTTTTTTAATGACAAATCTCCCAATAATAAATCAAGAAAAGGCATCACAAACACACACACACACGCACACACGCACACACGCACACACACACGCGTGCCCGCACACACACACGCGTGCCCGCACACACACACACACACACACACACACACACACACACACACATACACACACACACCGTTTTGACCACACTGTTGTACAGTTCAGAATCGTGGACCTCATATAGATGCCATATCAATCATTTGGATGTCTTCCACAAAAGTTGATTCTGCGCAATTGGTGGCTATATTTTTGAGAATACGTTGTCTAATGCTGGTTTTCTCGCAAAATACTACATCGCTGGATATGAGACTTTCCTGATGCTGTCACAATTTTGCTGATCTCGTTATGTTGCAAGGATAAGTGACAACAGAATAATTGTGGTCCTCGTGCATAGCCAGTTTGACAGTAGACAAAGGATTGTCGGACGGCCGTCGCTCAGGTAAAAAGGCAAGCTAAACACTAAGCTCTCAATGTTCCTCATACTAATTTCGTGCGGGTTGCCCTGGATAGAAATAACTGGAGACATTTATGTCAGAGTGGTAAAAGAATTCTTAAAATCAGTCGTATTGACCAGCTAAAAGACAACGGCGAAATGCGTCAGCAAATATTCTTGCAGCTATGTCCCGAGATCCTCGCTATTGCACAATATGAGGGCATGCATGCAGGTCACTAGCAAGACTGAAGTATCACATAAAAAAAAAGAGCATAAAAACTGAAAAATATTGTCGGACCTTCATACGGTCGCAAACGACTGGAGAGTTATATATATATATATATATATATATATATATATATATATATATATATATAAACTTTCTAAGAGTCACCAGGGATAGGGAGACGTGAAAAGCCATGATCTCCCACGTCCTGAAAGGACTTGACACATAGAAGAAGAAGAAGATTATTAAATACTGGGTATCATTTTTTTAATGCCATGTCCCTGAAGGACATCATGGTCCTTCACATATTCCATTTCTTTATTATTTGTGAATTGCCATGACTTCTTTGAAAATATAATCGAGTGGTTTCTCGTTGGGTTTTCGCTGTTGAATTCAGAATTTTCTTTACTTTATATTGGTTGCCACCCAAGCCAGTTTCTAGTTCTTTTATGTCCATGCCTCTTCAGATCTTTGGATATCATAGTTCTTCACAACTTCCTATTCATGTAGCCCTTAAACAACGTTTGCCGCATAACGATTCTCCCAAATCTCTGATGTGCCATTGATTTCTTCTTCTTCTTCTATGTGCCCTGTCCCTTCAGGACGTAGGCGATCATGGTTCTCCACGTCTCCCCATCCCTTATGGCTCTTAGTATGTTTGAGCCTGTTGCTCCTGGCAACCCCCGTTCCGTCATCCACCTGATCAGACCCTGCAAATATGTTATCCGCTGCCTTCCTCTGTCTCTCTTTCCTTCTATCTGACCAGTCAGTATCAGGTTCTCCAGGCTCTCTTTCCTCATTGCATGTCCCAGGAACTTCAATTGTCTCTTCCTGATGCTCGGCATCAATTTCCTTTTTGTTGCCATTCTTTCTAACACCTCTTCGTTGCTTGCATGCTCAGTCCACGATATCCGTAGCATTCTTCTGTAGAACAACATTTCGGCCGCCTCCAGTTTTGTCCTCATTTTCGATGATATTGTCCAGCATTCACAGCCGTATTGAAGAACTGACATCACGTAGCAGTCTAGAACTCTTTTCTTCGTTTCTATTGAGATTTTCCTGTGTGTTAGTATTTTGCTCATCTTCTGGGAACGCGTCCTTTGCCATGCCAATTCGCCTTCGGATCTCCGTGTCGCACTTTCCATCTTCTGTTAGAACACTTGCTAGGCACTTAAATTATAAGCTATTTAGGTAGGTTACTTGATGTTTCTGTCTTCTCTTCAATATATCTTCTCTGTTTTAGAGAACCAAGTTTATCATGCTATTTAACCCATATCTGGGGAAAGAAGAAACGCATTAACACCATTACAACGTTATTAATGCTAAATGTCCATGCCCGTTCAGATCCCTTGACGTTCATAGTTCTTCACAGCTTCCTCTTCAAGTTTATCATGTTATTTAACCCATATCTGGGGCAAGAAGAAACAGATTAACAACGCACGCAACGTTATTAATGCTAAAGTGAACGCAGCAGGCTCCGCCCGGAAATTTAACGCGGGTTCGCTGATTTCTTCTTTTTCAAGCTATTGTAAAAGGTCAATAAAAAAAAGAAATAAACGGGAAAACCTACCTCAAAAGTAACCGAAAGAAGGGAGAGATTAGTTTCGTGTAAAGCTTCGCGTGCCAAGACAATATTAAATTGACCTCTAACGATTGAAGATCCTTAAATAGCGTACAACAGCAAGAGCAGTGACAGCCAAAATAACAACAGCAAAAGCTAACAGAGAGAGAGAGAGAGAGAGAGAGAGAGAGAGAAAGAGGGGACAATCGGAATATGCCAATATCAGTATTCGTCTCTATTTACGAAAAGCCGTTTACGCATGCGCATAACTTATTTCCTGTCATTCTAACGCCTCCATTTTAATCACCTCATGTAATCGCTTCTCTTGAAAAGCAACCCCCGGTTCAGTTTGGTGCATCTTCCTCCTCCGTGAAAAAGTCTCTTATCGCCGGAAGACCACCGTGTTAAAATGATTCACTATTCCTGTATAATAATAACGGTGGCTATTCTGCAAGTTGATATAAAAGTCCGTTCAAATCTCGGAAGAAAAATGTGACTATTAAAAAGAAGAACACATCGCTTTTGCCCACCTTTTTTTATTATTAATCCAAGCGTTTTGCTTGCACCGACTAGGTTTCCCTAAGAAATTAAGTTCGGTTCCTTACAGTAACGATTTCAAGCGAAAGGCCTTTTTTTTTCTCTTCATGAAAAGACTGGAACTCTCTTTCTATTGATTCAGTTTATAGTGATATTCTTTTTGATCGTCTATTTCCTGACTGCTGTGTAGCCAGCATTTCATTGTAAGTCCGTAAACTTCAGATTTTGAATTCCTTGCATTATTTCTAATTCCTTATGCAGATGTCTTTTGCGTTGAATTCTCCATAAGTCAGTTCTTACTGGCTAAAATAAAGAAAAAAATCATTTAATCCTAAGAAAGGCGTCAATGCTACTAAGACGCAATAAATTACAGGGAGTGGAAGAGAAGAAAAACAATTTTAAAAAAAGTTAATAAAATGTAAAGGGCAAAAAAAGAAAAAGAAAAAATGAACGGAATTCAAGAAGACAGAAAATGATGATTAAATATTTGAAGATTGTAGTTATAGTAATTATAAGAGAAGGAAGAAAAGTGAGTTTGAGTTAGAGTTTTATTTAACGGCATATCAACACCTCTGTGGGTTATTTAATGCCAAAAAGGTAGGACTTTATGGTATTTTTTTATGTTCCGTTATAGTAAGAAGATGTGCCTTGTGGTACAGCGGATATCGGCTCGGAATGAGAAACCGGAGAGCCGAGTTCGAATTCCAGTTGAATTCATTGTATTCACTTACGCGCAAATACCCTTGGGAAAAGGTATTAATCCGTCTCTTACTTCCAGTTATGTGTTAAATAGCAGGACAGACTGGGTTCTATAGCCTTGGTCGGCAACCAGTCTACCGCAGAAAGTAATGGCAACTTACTGCGGGATAATCTTCTGCCCAGTCAATTATGTCTCTTTCGAGACATGATCGCCCAAGCGTGTATCGCGTATGGCACTTAACTGACTGACTATAGTAAGAAGGTTGATTTAGTCAAATTTTAATGAATTTTTTGTTTTTATTCGTTTTTATTTTAGAAAACTGAAAATGTCTTCTAGTTTTGTATTCAAAAATGTTTTGATGAGAATATTTTTTTCCTTCAAAAATGTGTCATGCTAACAATTTTTTTCTTCAAAAATGTATTGTTGGTAATATTTTTCTTTAAAAAATGTATATTTTTTAAATAAAAGTCTTTTTTATGTATAGATTTCTATAAAAGTGTATTTTTATACTTTCATAGTGTCTTCACCCCCATTTAGATGTTAACTATTTGCCCATAGCTAGGACCCTAACAGATGCTACCACTCCGGGTCTGGGTGGACTTGGGAACAACATTAATTAAGAGGAGGTTTCATGCTCCTCACAATCTCCAAATCAGAGGACTTGCTGCCGGATGCAGTTCACCGTCATGCCCAGGACCGAAGAAAATGAAAGAAAATTACGCAGGTGAGAAGTGCGAGAAAAAATTTTACATTAAAAGTTGCGGTTACATTTAACTATTTCAACATTGGGACCGGTGGGATATTCTTAAATTAATATAGTAAGTTAAGTGCCATACGGTTTAGAGATCATGTCTCGAAAGAGATATGACTGACTGGGCAGAACATGCAGTAGACTGGCTGCCAACCAAGGCTATAGAACCCAATCTGTCTTGCTATTTAATCCATAGCTAGAAAGAGAAGCCATGAAGTAATACCTTTCCCAAGGGTATTTGTGTTAAATAAATGCAATGAATTCAACCGAAATTTAAAGTCGGCACTCCGATTTCCCGTTCGAAAAAAGCTCATCAGAGCAGTTGCCTTGAAAATGTTTGTAAAAATGACAAACGGAAACCACATGAGGATTTGACTGAAATCGAGATGCCAGATCAGGATCAATTATATTGCAGATCCTTCTTTGGGTGCTATTCTTTTCGATCATCTATCTCCTGTGCTTCTAGCAGCTGATTAGCCAATATTTCATAATATTCGTAGTGTAAATATGTCAGTCTGAAGGCACGGTTCCTACGTTTTTTATTTTTAATCATTTCACCCCAAAAAAGTCGTTAATGTAACTAAGATGGAAGTACTTACTGGGAGGAGAGAAAAAATGAAAAAGCTTTAGTGAGAAGAAAATGCAATAAAAGAACAAAGTTCTGGAAGATAGACGACGGCGATTGACGTTGCATTTACAATTGTGATAATTATAGGTGACAAGGAAGTAAGAGTTGCAAAATTAAGAAGTGTGAATAAATAAACTAGTAGAATAGAACTTACGGTTACACCTAGCTGTTTCAACGGTAAAATTATGAGACCTACTTTCCAATCTAATACAACATTTAAAGTCGCGTCGTCATGTACCAAGGAGGAGAGTTTATTAGAACATCTACCATAAAAAAAAACATTTATAGAAAAACAGATGGAAACGTGAGTGCTCACGGCTGATTATTTTTTTTAAAATCATTTCATCCCAAGAAAAGCGAGGCCACAACTAATGCGCAGGGGGATGCAGCGAGAGAGAAAATGATACTAGTAGTGTCGAAGAAAGTGTAAGAGATGGATTAGATTCAAAGATACAGAAGATGGCAGTTGACGTTGCATTTAACCTTTTGGGGGTTGTAGCCATCACGGAAGTAAGTAAACGGAAAGGAGTTCCACAAGCGGGAAGTCCAAGGAAAAAACTGTTAGAATAAAAGTGTTAGTTACATTTAACTATTTCAACGGCGAAAGGGTGGGACCTAGATGCCAATCTAGTAGCACGCGTAAATTCGTGTGGTCGGAGTACCAGGCAAGAAGCCCGTTAGAGCAGTCGCCATGAAAATATTTGTAGAAAAGAGAGAAAGAAGCCAAATCACGTCGGTGCGAAAGTGACTGAAGTTGGGATGCCAATACAGGATCTATTACATTGCAGATATATTATAAACCCTTTGGATTTTGTCGACAAGCGCTGGATATAGCCGGAGCACCAGACCAGATGTGGTTGCAATGTTCAATGCACAGATAAATGGTAGAAGATTGAGTATACAAAATATATTCCTATAAAGAAAATCGTCTGTCATAACATAGTGAAGCAACTGTCTTAGCATCAGACATAACAATTGATTTAATAAGATTTTTCCACATCATGTCAGTAGAAAACGTGAGCCTAAGGAGATGAAACGAGTTTCTCTTCTGGAGGTTAGCATCAGCCATACTGATGGTAAGCAAAAATGGTTCTCTATGAATATTAAAAGACAGCAGTTTCATTTTGACGGAAGTAAACTTTACAAGCCATTTCTTGTCCCAATTAAAAACTGATTGGAGGTTGATGTTCGAGAGAAGCTACCAGTTTTTCTTTGTCGTGCCTACTGTTAAAAACAGGAGTAAATTGTTGTGTCTCATCAACAAAAATATCTAGTTGGAAACTGATGACGTCTGGGCGGTCGTTGAAACAACGTAGGTACAAGGATTGCTTTCCTACAGCCACCCCAACGTTGGCTTATTGTTTACAAAGTTACGTGTTTTTATAGTTTAATGCCATATCAATTTCAAAATGAGAATAAAACCTATGCAAATCATAAAAAATATTGAACGCGATTAGCAATAGATTTTTGTGCAATGTGAGTAAATGTTTGGCTTATTTACTTCGTTTGGATTGTTTTCTCGTTTTCCCAAAAGTGGGTAAAAATAAAAATGTGAATAAGAATCTCCCAAGGGTGTCATTGAAATAACGTCTCTTCACCGACACTTCACGACAGGGCTACTCAAGTTTGACTCTTTCATACTAACTGAACTTACTGTCTCTGTTTCTACACTATTTACATTGTCTGGACTGTTGTCCTCATCTTTATTGTCATATTCACAACGTTTTGTCGTTGTACTCTGATGGTCTTTTGGGTCCGTATCTGGTCTTTTGGATCCGTACCTGGTCTTTTGGGTTCGTACCTGTTCTTTTGGGTCCGTCTCTGTTCTTTTGGGTCCGTATCTGGTCTTTTGGGTCCGTATCTGGTCTTTTGGGTCCGTGCTTGGTCTTTTGGGTCCGTATCTGGTCTTTTGGATCCGTACCTGGTCTTTTGGGTTCGTACCTGTTCTTTTGGGTCCGTCTCTGTTCTTTTGGGTCCGTATCTGGTCTTTTGGATCCGTACCTGGTCTTTTGGGTCCGTACCTGGTCTTTTGGTTCCGCACCGATCTTTCAACATCAGTTTGTATTTCTAGCATGATGCATTTTAACTCTTTACACTATTTTCATTGTTTCAGGCTGTTTTCCTCATCCTTACTGCCATATTCACGACATTCGGCCTTCAGGAATATCTATCTATCTATCTATCTATCTATCTATCTATCTATCTATCTATCGTTATGTATCAATTGTACATTGCGACACTGAAATTTCTATGTTTCGAGATAGAGTCTCATCATCAGGCAATGATCAACATTTTGACTTGAAGTATGTGGGGATAATGACGAGGAAACACGCATGTTATTTCTAATGAAACAAGATAAAGAATTTATTCACACATTTACACATTTGAAGTTGTCGGTAACTTGTTTCAGGACAAGTAATCGAACATTAAAGGTTTCGTAGTTTTGATGAATTGATAAGAAGAGTAAATGGTCATATTAAATCATTGTACACAAAGAAATGTGTCAAAATGCTTAAAACAAACCGAGAGTGTTCATTTTTATGTGAATAATGAACTCCCTCAACTATACAGTTGTATTCAGCATAAATAAAAAGATATATTTTAAGGTACTTAGCTTAGGAGTTAAATAGAGATCGTTGAAATTCTTCAGCTCTCATTAGAGACTGATAATGTATCAGTGTGTAATTTGACACCATCGTTATTCAGACTTGTGGGACTGTATTTTTCTCTCTCTCTCTCTCTCTTATCTGTCTTTTCATTTGTTTTTTCTCTGCCTATATATTAGAAAGCTATTTGATATCGGCTCGTTACTTTTCTCAGTTTGTAAGCTGCTTCCCTTTTCAATGGTTTTAGTACTTTTTCACAAAGGCTCGCTAAACTTTGCCTTGGTTTTTTCCACATCTCCGGGTCAATAACTTTTATTGTTGGTCAAAATAAATTTCGCACAGGCTCGCGAATTTGAAAACAGTGAAAGAATGAGAGTTATTTCCATTTTGTATTCGCCACAGACTTAAACAAAAAAAGAATTATCTATTCCACAAAATTTAAACTACTAATCGCATCATCAAAAATTAAAAAAGAATTCAAGCCGAGCTTGTAAAGGACCTCCAATCCATAGTGGACTGGGGTAAGAAATGACTCGTAAATTTTAATGCTTCTAAAACGAAGCTACTCTCAATTAACCATCATAGAGAACCGCACTTACCTCCCATTAGCATGGACCAGGCTTGCCTCTCAGAGAGTAAAACACTGCGCCTCCTTGGTCTCACACTTTCAGCGGATCTCAAGTGGAATGACTATATCGAATTCATTGCTAAATCCGCTGCTATGAAAGTCGGTTCTCTGTGCAGGACCCAGAGGTTTTTTCCGTCTGTATCTATCCTGCACATTTATAAATCTACCATCCGCTCGTGCATTGAATACTGTTGCCATATATGGTCGGGTGCCCCTGCTATTCCCCTTGGGCTTCTCGACAAGGTACAGCGGAGGGTCCGTAATGTGATCGATACTGACTTGCCAGACCGCCTGCAGTCTCTTTCTTGCCGGCGCGACGTGGCTTCCCTGTGTCTCTTCTATAAATGGCTTCTGCTCCGATGAACTTAGATCACTGGTTCCCCCTCGGTTCGAATTTGCACGAGATACTGGATTAGCAACTAGATCCCACCCTTTTACAGTGAAACCGATAAAATGCAACTTCTACTCCAACAGTTTCTTTTCTCGTACTTCCCGACTGTGGAATTCCCTTCCATATGACTGCTTCCCCGGCGGCTACAATCTCCAGGAGTTTAAATGTAAGGTCAATAGACACCTCCTAACACACTAACTCACTTCCATTCTTTCAAACACTCTTCCCATCCTCCCAACTACCTATCACCCCCCTTCTGACATTTCCTATATCTAACCACTCTTTCTATTTACCTTCCCCTATGTAGCCCCAAGCGCAATCGTGGCAGTGGAATGCCTTGCTTGGGGTGAAATGATTAAAAAAAAAAGTCGCGCGTTCGTAAAAAATCCTTTTTTGTGCGTTTGAAAAAATGAAAAAAAAGTTATTAAAATCCCCTGAAGATACCAAAAGGTGCTTTGTAAAATATGTATTTTATTATAATAGATTAAAATAGAAAATGGTTAAGAATAGAAAATAGATTAAAAACATGTTTCGTTTAACAAAAGTGAAAAAGAAGAGAAAAAATAATTAAATAAACGCTTTTTCTTTTATGAGGAAAATTGTGGAAGAGAAAAGGGTATTAGATTACTGTTTTAAATCCTACCACTCTTCCGGTAAATATTTGACGCGGTGATTTAATGTGATAAGAGATAAAGTTCAGGAAATAGGTTTTTTGAATGATCAGGTCAAAGGCTGTCTTTTATTGTATCTTAATCACACATTAAGAATTTTCCAGCGGAAGCTTTATTAAGAAAAAAAAAAAGAAGATAACTGAAATTTCGGACTTGCAGTCGCCAATGGTTATCACCCGCTGGTCTAAAGCATTTCCGGATTTCCGGATTAATTTTAAATAAATTCAGGTGATTTTTCCGAGTCAGTAGAGTTGAGTTGATTTAGTTCCACCGGGCGTGTGCTTGAAGTAGAACCTCCGTTCGTCTTGTTTCGGTCAGTTCGGATTTGTTGATCTCCATTAATTAGAGTTAGACCTGTGTGTCACATTCGCCTGCCCCAACCGAAAAGGCTAACTCTAAACGAAATAAAGCATCCTTTCAACTCATCCAAGTTGTAGAAGTTCGTTCCTTATAGTTTAATCTTGTACCCCCAGCTTGAGGCTCCGACATTTTCAACAAACTCCCGGCAAACATCACAGCGTGGAGAACGGCCGCCGGAGTAATTGTTCGGACCGTCCGTTGGGGTGTTACAAAGCATACGTTGCGGAAATAACTCATTTCCAAATTAAAAATATCCAATGGTTCTACAATTAAAATGTATTGAACACTTTATAATATAACTGTGTAACTGGTCAAATTTAATCATGACCAAAAAATAACTAATTATACACGTATACATATGACTCACGTCTTATACATGAAAAGATTGATATATAGATAATATATCATAGATTGGCAAAAGAAGGCTTCAATGTCGGTACCTCCAATAAATCACTTGAGAAATAGCATAGTATGAATAAAAAAGCCCCCAAACTTAATAAAAACGAACCTTTTCCATCAAAATGTTTGTTACTTATGAGAGGAAAAATCAAAGTATTTTTAATTATTTTTAAAAAAAAGAATCCTTTTAACACGCTCGAAATTTTGGTAAAATCTCGTTCTGATTTTAGTTAGCGGGTAACCAAATCATTACGAGAGTTTACAATACAAAACGTCATATTAGATAACTCAGTTTTTTTTCGGTGAGGAAAACGTTAATTTGGAAATTCGTGCAAAAATCAAATAATTGTCGGATTTTGATGAATCTTTCAGGACTTATTCCAAAATAAATGAAATTATTTTTTAAATTATTGTTTTTAAATATTTGGAAAAATATTTGTTTTTTAAATATGTTACCTCCACTTAAATTCGTAAAATTTTAAGAAATTAAATTTTGTTGCAAAGATTGGTTTTATTAATTAAGCGCATGACCCATTGGGGAATGTAAATTTATTGGAGTAGATAGACTAAACTATCGCCCGGTTCACACTCCACCAACGTCTATTGAACAGGTGTAGAGGCTCTCATCCCTTGTTCCCTGTTTAGGATGTGGTTTCCGGCTTTCACTTTTCCAATCTTTTCACTCTTTTCTTTCTTTTTTTTTTCCTCAATTGGAGTAGATAGACTAAACTATCGCCCTGTTCACACTCCACCCACATCTATTGAACAGGTGTAGAGGCTCTCATCCCTTGTTCCCTGTTTAGGATGTGGTTTCCGGCTTTCTCTTTTCCAATCTTTTCACTCTTTTCTTTCGTTTTTTTTTCCTCAATTGGAGTAGATAGACTAAACTATCACCCGGTTCACACTCCACCCACGTCTATTGAACAGGTGTAGAAGCTCATCCCTTGTTCCCTGTTTAGGATGTGGTTCCCGGCTTTCTCTTTTCCAATCTTTTCATTCTTACGTAGCCCCCTGCGCTTCAGTGGCATTACAGCCTTGCTTGGGGTGATATGATTAAAAAATCATCTATTATTTTAAAAAAAAATTACTTTTATTTCCGAAAATCTCATCCGAATAGTAAAATAAAAAATGCAATATAACTAAAAAATTATTTAATTTGCAAGCATTTAATTGTTTTAAGATATAAATTAAGGACATTGTAGTCTAAAGAATTTTCTTCAGATTAATAATGAAATTATAAAAGAAGTGTTTTCATTTTTATTAATTATAAAAATTTATAAAATTTCAGAAGTATTTTAAAAATAATTCAAAGATTTCTTAGTTTATAAACTTTTAAGTGAAAATTACATTTACTAATCAAAAATTAAAAAGTTTTATGCAAATCGTCATACCTTCCTATTTTTAAGATAATTTAAAATTTTTTTTATTTGAAGTTTTGTGTATAGTAATTTCTACGTGTAAATTAAAAGGCCATGTGTTTCAGGGTTTCTTCCTCTTACAGGAAAATAATTGTACAATTATGTCACTTGTGATCGCCATTCACTTATCTTATCTCATCTATCAATCTGTCAACACATTTTAATTACTGTGGAAAGGTTAAAAAAGTTAATATCTGTGTTTAAGAAAATATTTTTATCCGAAATTTCATTCTATAAATAAGTAATACTCGTGTAAATCAGATTAATTTAACATTATATTTGCTAATTTTTAAAAATAAGATTTCACAGATGTATATTTTATTTTTGCAAGATTTTTAAGACCGAGAATTAACTTTTGTTTACAAATGTGTCGATCGCTCAAAATGTCCGAAAAATTGAAAGATAAAAAAAAAATTGAAAACTTTTAGATTTCAATCAATATAATTTGTTTGAAACACACCAAACTATTTTGCTTACTGGAAATAGTAAATTTAACCATTTAGCTTTCTAAAATAAGAATTAAAAAAAAATTGCTTTTAAAAATTCAATTTAAAATTTAGTTATCAAAAATGAGTGGAGGTACCTTCTTCAATGTTATGCAAGTCTAAAGATTTATTTTGTAAAACTACCATTCAACCTGTGGTGATGTTTCTTATGTCTGCACTCATATATAAAAAAATAACGAAACTGGTTATAAACAACCGACAATTTGAAATGGCTTGTTTGAATATTATTTTTGATCGATACTCGTATTTAAGTAGATATTCTGTTTATAATCAAACAGTATTACATATTTATTTCTACCGACCTGATTATTTACGATCAATTTTTGTTACAGACCAGAGCTGATTATTACGATGAATTCGAAAATTGTGTTATAGGCTTAATTTGACTTCGTTTAGAATGATCGTCATTCGTGGTCGAGAGGTCGAAGACGCGCCAGATCACATGGTGGTTTCCCCTATGTGGGTAGGGGTCACAGGTTTGAATCCTACTGAATGACACACATTTTCGTAACAAAAATTTATCGTAAATAATCAGGCCGGTAGAAATTAATATATAATACTATTTGATTATAAACAGAATATCTACTTAAATACGAGTATCGATCAAAAATAATGTTCAAACAAATAATTTCATATACATATATATATATATATATATACGATAACCATATAAATTTTTATATATCAAGAAGAATATTGAGGAAATTGTATGAGAGTGTAAACATTTACATGTGACTCGTTTTGTTCTTTAGGACTTTGTCGGACAAAATTTGCTATGTCAGATATAAAGAATATTTCAAAAGTTTCAGCACCTCTCGCTCATGCGCATTTGTTATCGTACCGACGTAACAAATTTAATCTGATGAAATCCTGGAGAACGTAACCTTTCTACCCTTTGTCCCACGATTTTCCCAATATATATATATATATATATATATATATATATATATATATATACATTGATTGATTGATTGATTGATTACTTAGTTTTTGGTCATAATAAAATTAGACCACTGCACATTTGTATTAAAAAAAGTGTTCAATACAATTAAATTCCCACTTCAAGGACTTTGCAATACAAAGTAGTCATTTACAAGACAAAAGTACATGACTTAAATGACTAAAATAAAATATATTTGGGATCAACCAAAGACACCTTTAAGACCAGTTGGTTGAAGTCTACATTCAAAATAGAAAACTTAAAAAACTGTACAAAGTTTTGCTAGCGACGTGTAGAAATTGAAATCAAAATATAAAAATGACCCAGACATAACGTGAAGTATAGTATAGTAAAAACAGCCAAGCTTTACAACGGTGGCAAAATATGTAGACTGTTCTAGGAAGAAAAGTTAGATATTATGCTATTCCCAAACAAAAATGAACTGTTGAACGAAAGAACGGAAATTATGACCAAATGTAACCATACTAAAATTACCTATTAGGTTCATATAACCATAGATGAAAAAGTTATAATTTATTGTAATTTTTAAAAATTGCGCGTTCAAAAATTTCTTGCCATGTGAGCGTTACAAAACACCACTGTTCCTAAAAAAAAACAAAAAACAAAAAACAAAAAACAAAAAAACCGTAAACGGTAAAATTAGTTATTGAAAATTGCCTGAAGACACCAATCATGGTAGAAACCTAGGTCGCGTAATTACTTGTTTACAAATGGAAAATATATATATATATATATATGTGTGTGTGTGTGTGTGTGTGTGTGTGTGTGTGTGTGTGTGTGTGTGCTGAAAGAAAAACCTAAGTAAATTTGCGTTATTCTACAGCTATCTGTTAAGTCCGCAATCCACACACACACACACACACACACACATTTATATATGACTATATATATTGGGGGAAAAGGTATGACAAATTAGTAAATTTTCCTTGTGACGCGTTTCTTCCTTTTCCCCAATATTGTTTTTGATATATAGTAATATATACGGTTATCTCAAATACTATATATATATATATATATATATATATATATATATATTCATTTTTAAATGAGCTATTTCGCTACCGTGCTTTCCACCATGAGTGGTTTCTTCAGGCGATTTTTAATAACATATATATATATAAATGGATAGATAGATAGATAGAGAGAGAGAGAGAGAGAGAGAGAGAGAGAGAAAGAGAGAGACAGTGAAATGGAGAGATAAAATGTCTTTTCTATCAAATGTGAGTATGCTGGTTGCATTGTTTGAATGAGCGCCAAATGTTAGGAGCCACTCCATAAAACGTAACCGTTTGAATCGTACCCGACCCTACTGAAATCCCGTGTCAAGAAAAGCTTCTGCGTAACACGCATCGCCAGAGACGACCTACCGACGAGCGTCCCGGCCGCCACAATGGCTCGATGAATTAAGTCCAATGTATGAAGTGTGGGCGGCTTCGTTTTTATTCTCCAGACACTTACGCTGCAGATATCGCTAATCAATATCGCTATCAAGATCTGTATACAATAAAGTACCCATATTCTTCACACTGTAGCCAACATTTGCTTTCCTATGGCAGGTAACCCTCCACACCTTTAACCGACCCATCGTCTGATCCCCTTTTTCTCTTGGCCATGTACTTCTTCACAGGGTCGATTTCTAATGGCTGGCTGGGTGGTCAGCCGGCCGGACAAATGTCCGCAGCTTTGGCTTCGGTTTCACAAGAGAGCAGAGTAATAACAGTGTTGCTGGAAAAGATGATGGGCCACGAATTATTAACGGGCCGTAATTCCGTCGCCCCGTTGACCAAGATTCAACGAAAGGAATGGAGGCGTAGGAAAGTTCTTACTTCGTGTCTCGGCATCAACTGTTCGGGTGGAACATTTTTTTATTTGATAGTATGCGTGATTGTCGTCTCTCTTTGTTTGTCTTTTCTTCCTGATTCTCCATTTCTCTGTGTCCATTTCAACATTTTTGGTCTGTGGAAGCTTAACACAAAAAGCCTGGTTTTCATTAATCTTCAGTGCTTTTTTTTTTTTTTGGTAGTTTTGAATTTATTTTCTTACGCAATTACATAAAATATTTACTCAGACACTTTTGTTTTTCTACCTCCTTCAACAGATGACTATAACAATATTTACATTTTTCGGGCCGTTGTCCTCATTTTTCTTGCCATATTCACGACGTTTCACGTGTTTGTAAGTTTTACTTCCCAACTGCTGTCTCCAGTTATTAAACTTAAAACTTCAAAACAAAAAAAGAGTTGAGTTAAATAAATAAAAAAAAACACCCGAAAGTGGAATTGAAGGAGAACAATCTAGCCAGATATCGTAAAAAAGGGTTCGGTTCAAAATTCCAATCACCTGAAGAAGGATGACTCATACAATAGCCGAAACGTCGTAAATATAGCAAGACAAATGAAGATAACAGTCCGAAAATATAAACAATGTAAATACCTCATTCAAGAAATACAGACAGAGTATAACCTTATTTGTTAATTTTTTAAAATACAATAATGTCTGAAACTAGATAGTGTCTTTTGTAACATTATTTCTTTTTCGTGGGCTCTTTTGAAAAATATTCCATATCCATAGCTTTCTGTAATTTTTACTTTTTAAGTATATCATAAATATTATCTCCCTTCCAAACGCTGACAATTATATCTCTCCACAGACTTCTTTTTTATCATCCGTTAATGGTAATGTATTCTTGAAAAGATTCCAAAGTGATTTCCCGTTGCTTTTTCCAAAGATACCTTTTCTTTATTATCTTTAAAATACTATGCATACTTGAAAAATATAGTGAAGGATATATATATATATATATATATATATATATATATATATATATATACTCTTCAGAAATGAACTGAGTTCTTTCGGTGAGTGGAGTGTGTATATAGTGCTTATATACAATACGTTAAAATGTCCCTGCTCTGATTCTATGCGCCTATGGCTTAGTGGGTAGCGATTCTGGTTGTAACCAAATCGGTCGAGTTTCGATCTCGGCCAGAAGCAAGTGGATGTATTTAGCCACAAAGATGAGCAATGATACAGCGAAACATGCTTGTATGTGTATGACTAATACACCCCCCCCCACACATATATATATATATATATATATATATATATATAATAGCAGTTATAAGTCAGATATAAATTATATTAGACCAGTAAATAGTTGTATTAGAAAGTGGTCAATCCATGGATTTGATGTTCTCACGTCATCTGCGGAGAAAGCTGAGTGCTTTGCCCGCAGATTCTCATCCAACTCCACACTCGACTCGTCCGGAGTGCACCCACCCGACTCGTCCGGAGTGCACCCACCCGACTTCCCTATTAGAACTGAGGCCAAACTGCATGACGTATATATTACCCCGACAATAGTATCCAGAGTAATTTCAAAACTCGACCCCCATAAGGCGTGTGGTGACGATGGAATCCCGGTGATAGTCCTTAAGAGGTGTGCCCCTGAACTTTCCCCTGTCCTCTCTAAACTGTTTAACTACTGCCTTTCTGCTTCCTGCTTTCCTGCATGCTGGAAATTCTCCTCAGTCGTTCCTGTCTTTAAGAACTGTGGTGAACCCTCGGACCCATCCAACTATCGCCCTATCAGTCTTCTACCAATATTCGGGAAAATGTTCGAGGCTATAATAAATGCTGAAATAGTTCATCATCTCACCGCCCACAAACTGTTCTCCGACAGGCAATATGGATTCCGATTTGACAGGTCCACAGCCGACCTGCTAACTACTGTAACGGAGTACATGCTACAGGCCCTTGATGAGTCTGACGAGGCTCGCGCGGTTGCTCTGGACATCTCCGAGCTTTCGACAGGGTTGGCACCCTGGCCTCCTATGCAAACTACGCGGTTATGGTATTACCGGTCGCCTGCTTGACCTAATCCAATCTTTCTTAAATAACCGCAAAATGAAGGTCGTTCTGAATGGGCGTGCCTCTTCGTCCTACAGCACGAATGCTGGTGTCCCACAAGGCTCTATCCTGGGCCCAACGCTCTTCCTTATTTTCATCAACGACCTCCCAGATGAGATCAAGCCCCAAGTAGGCATCTACGCAGATGACACTACAATATACTCCCGCTCCAGTAAGAAACCTGTCGTGGCGGACAGACATAATCTCGCTGCTGACCTTGAGCGGGATCTACACTCTGTGGTGAACTGGGGCAAGAAGTGGCTTGTCAACTTCAATTCATCTAAGACCAAGCTGTTGTCTGTCAACCATTACAGGCAACCTCTTCTGCCTCCCATAAGCATGGACCAGATGATTCTCCCGGAGAGTAATACACTACGCCTCCTCGGACTTACCCTGTCCTCTGACCTCAAATGGAAGCATTATATTGAATCCATAGCAAAATCTACTGCTAAGAAGATTGGGTCACTATGTCGATCCAGGATGTTTTTTTCCACCTGAATCCATCCTGCATATATACAAGTCAACCATCCGTCCGTGCATGGAGTACTGCTGCCATTTATGGTCAGGTGCCCCTGCCGTTCTCCTCAGTGTTCTTGACAAGCTCCAAAGGAGAGTCTGTAATGTAATAGGTACTGATCTGGCGACTCGTCTGCAGCCACTTTCCCATCGTCGAAATGTGGCCTCCCTCTCTCTCTTCTATAAATACTTTCATGGCTTCTGCTCGGATGAGCTTAAGTCACTGATGCCTCCTCAACAGGTGTTTACCCGTTCAACCAGACTGGCAACTGGGTCCCACCCATTCACAGTCAGGTTAGCCAAACGCAGACGACAATTCTACTCCTGCAGCTTCCTCTCTCGCACTTCCCGCCTGTGGAACTCACTCCCGTATTCTTGTTTTCCTGACGGCTACGACCTCCAGAAATTTAAAAGCAAAGTTAATACTCACCTACTAACCACTGGCCTCTAGCTCTCTCCCCTCCCCTGTATAACCTTCCCTTTCTCTCCGCCCATGTACCTGTCATTGCACCTGCTTTCTCAGCTTTCTATTGTTCCTTTCTAACTAGCTTGTACTCCTCACTCTTTTGTAATTAATCTCTTTACATTTATGTAACCCCCTGCACATCAGTGGCGTTTCTGCCTTGCTCGGGGTGAAATGATTAAAAAAAAAAAAAAAAAAAAAAATACATGGTTGAAGGAAGATATAAATTCACTATGTAGAGCATTTAGATATTTAAGTCGGGAAGATCAGTCTGTTACGCCACCATTGTTTCGCCTGACGAAACCGAAAACGTCTCAACCGTCTGATCTGCCCTACCTATATATATATATATATATGTCTGTGTGTGTGTGTGTTTGTGTGTGTATGTGTGTTCAAATTGAATTCAACATGACAGTGAATTATATTAGAATAATGAAGGGTTCTTATCTGGATTAAATTGAAAGTAATCGGTTATAAAACCTATGAACTAAAATTTAAATTCTATAGAAAGCATAAAAAGTATATATATTTAAATTTTATAATTTACTGGTAAAAAAACTAACTATATATTTGTATTTCATTATGTCCTATATATGCATTCCAGTAATGACGAGTGGTTAGTGTTGTTCCAAGAGGGACCTTCTACAAAATGTTCAGTCGAGATACAGAGCGTAACATTAATCAGCTAAGTGATAAAACCTCTGGGCCATGGGCGCACGGTAGAAAAAGGCAGACTTTTTAGCATGTATATTATCGTTATATATATATATATATATATATATATATATATATATATATATATATATATAAGAGACAATGAATGTCTATTATATTTAATCATGAGCCGTTCTAAACGTCGTATTTTGGCTTTAATTTCAGTTGAAAATAAAGACAAAAATTCTCCAACATTTGGATAATTATTTATTGATTTGCTTCTAAGCTTTCAGCTCACATGAGCCATCTTCAGAGAGGTTATTTAGACTGAAATATAATAACATCCACCATCACCGTATCAATGTAGTGTACCAATTTACATGCCCATTAAGAGATTGCATCTCTGATGCTAATAAAATACCCAGTACATTTTTTTTTTTTTTTTTTTTTTTTTTAATCATTTCACCCCGAGCAAGGCAGAAACGCCACTGATGTGCAGGGGGTTACATAAGTGTAGAAAGATTAATTAGAAAAGAGTGAGGAGTACAAGCTAGTTAGAAAGGAACAATAGAAAACTGAGAAAGCAGGTGCAATGACAGGTACATGGGCGGAGAGAAAGGGAAGCTTATACAGGGGAGGGGAGAGAGAGCTAGAGGCCAGTGGTTAGTAGGTGAGTATTAACTTTGCTTTTAAATTTCTGGAGGTCGTAGCCGTCAGGAAAGCAAGAATACGGGAGTGAGTTCCACAGGCGGGAAGTGCGAGAGAGGAAGCTGCAGGAGTAGAATTGTCGTCTGCGTTTGGCTAACCTGACTGTGAATGGGTGGGACCCAGTTGCCAGTCTGGTTGAACGGGTAAACACCTGTTGAGGAGGCATCAGTGACTTAAGCTCATCCGAGCAGAAGCCATGAAAGTATTTATAGAAGAGACAGAGGGAGGCCACATTTCGACGATGGGAAAGTGGCTGCAGACGAGTCGCCAGATCAGTACCTATCACATTACAGACTCTCCTTTGGAGCTTGTCAAGAACACTGAGGAGAACGGCAGGGGCACCTGACCATAAATGGCAGCAGTACTCCATGCACGGACGGATGGTTGACTTGTATATATGCAGGATGGATTCAGGTGGAAAAAACATCCTGGATCGACATAGTGACCCAATCTTCTTAGCAGTAGATTTTGCTATGGATTCAATATAGTGCTTCCATTTGAGGTCTGAGGACAGGGTAAGTCCGAGGAGGCGTAGTGTATTACTCTCCGGGAGAATCATCTGGTCCATGCTTATGGGAGGCAGAAGAGGTTGCCTGTAATGGTTGACAGACAACAGCTTGGTCTTAGAGGAATTAAAGTTGACAAGCCACTTCTTGCCCCAGTTCACCACAGAGTGTAGATCCCGCTCAAGGTCAGCAGCGAGATTATGTCTGTCCGCCACGACAGGTTTCTTACTGGAGCGGGAGTATATTGTAGTGTCATCTGCGTAGATGCCTACTTGGGACCTGATCTCATCTGGGAGGTCGTTGATGAAAATAAGGAAGAGCGTTGGGCCCAGGATAGAGCCTTGTGGGACACCAGCATTCGTGCTGTAGGACGAAGAGGCACGCCCATTCAGAACGACCTTCATTTTGCGGTTATTTAAGAAAGATTGGATTAGGTCAAGCAGGCGACCGGTAATACCATAACCGCGTAGTTTGCATAGGAGGCCAGGGTGCCAAACCCTGTCGAAAGCCTTGGAGATATCCAGAGCAACCGCGCGAGCCTCGTCAGACTCATCAAGGGCCTGTAGCATGTACTCCGTTACAGTAGTTAGCAGGTCGGCTGTGGACCTGTCAAATCGGAATCCATATTGCCTGTCGGAGAACAGCTTGTGGGCGGTGAGATGATGAACTATTTCAGCATTTATTATAGCCTCGAACACTTTCCCGAATATTGGTAGGAGACTGATAGGGCGATAGTTGGATGGGTCCGAGGGTTCACCACAATTCTTAAAGACAGGAACGACTGAGGAGAATTTCCAGCATGCAGGAAAGCAGGAAGCAGAATGGTTTTACTACAACCACGCTCTCTCGTAGACTTACATGTCATCTTTCTGATCAGAGTACAATTAAACAACATTTCTCTGAAAAACATACACATGTAGGTAATATCAGACAGATTTTGGTCAATAATACGGTGATCCTTACTCATACACACAGTAAGAGGAACCTGAAGATATTGGAGGCCATGTACATCAAATCTAAATAACCAACATTCAATAAAATCATCTTTAAATCCGGACATAACATATTACATTGCATTTGACTACATGGTTTTGTTGTCATTTCGCGCTATCACGCGGTGTGACGTCATAAAACCGCATTGCAAATTTGAGAACTGCGTTTATCATTTTTGGTAACTATTGCCGTTGCCAAGAGGAGATTTATGTCAACACAAAATAAAATCGTCGGTGATGGTAGATGTTATTATATTTCAGACAGTTCTATTTTCACGGTATCAGGGTTAGACATTCGATTATTTCCAGCCAGGATTGAAACCCGACAGATTTGACATCTGCGCACGGTAGAGGAAGGCAGATTTTAGCGTGTTGTATAGACAATGTAAACAAAAGTCAGTAGCCAAGAGTGTTCAATTCATTTTTGTAGAACGATATATATAGAACGCATCGCAGGTTTCAATCCTGGGTTAAAAGCAACCGGAGTCTAACCGTACTGATGAGCTGTGATACAGCGAAACAGATGTCAGCTGATAACTAGTTACGCTCTCACACCCTGATTTAGCACTCTGGAAGAACGGTAGACTTTGAAAAACAGTAGCTACTCTAGTAAATACGCATCGTTAATTCAGCAATGAATAAGAACACTCTCAGCTATTGGGCGTGTATAATGATAATATACGCGCTAAAAAGTCCGCCTCCTTCTACCGAGCGCTCATAGCGCAGAGCTAGAATCGCCGACTGACGCCAATTCGGTCGGGTTTCAATCCTGGATTAAAAGCAATCGGAGTCTAACCGTACTGATGAGCTGTGATACAGCGAAACAGATCTGTCTGCGGATGACTATATATATATATGTATTATCGAATGTTTCATAATCTGGATCGATAGCATCATCAAATATTTCTTAATCTGGATAGATAATACAATCGAATTTTTTTCTTTTTTTTTAAATTTTGGATAGATAATCCAATAAAATGTTTCTTAATCTGGATAGTACTTTAGGATTTTTCTTAATCTGGATAGATTGTAGCACCGGATATTTCTTAATGATGATAGATAATACAAACGAATGTTTCTGAATATGGATCGAGAGTGTTACCAAATATTTTTAATTTGGGTAGATAATACAATCGAATGTTTCATAATCTGGATCAATAATGCCCTTGAATTTTTTTAAAATTTGGGTAATCCAATTTTTCTTAGTCTGGATAGCACAATCGAATGTTTGCTTTTAAATTTTGGAGAGATAATCCAATAATTCTTAATCTGGATAGCAATCTTGAATTTTTCTTAATCTGGATAGATTGTAGAACCGGATATTTTTTAATATGAATAGATAATACAATTGTATGTCTTGTCATTGTCTTAATGTTCAACATCACGCCCCCAAACGAGTCGTTACTTTTCACAGAGTCTACAAATGAACTACTGCTGAAGAAGTATTTATTTACACGCATCACGTATCCAAATAGGATATATTGACAAAAAATGAATTATATCTTAAACCTCAATGCCTTAATTGAAAAGGATAGTTCATAATTGCGTGAATGTGCCCGCTTAGTAATTTTCCCGATGTGATCTTTGCTTCATTATCTTGCAGACTGTCCATAAATGAAGCATCCGACCCTGTTGTCTCCAGCTTGTTATGACGTTTAGTTTTGTTATTGTCTTGCTGTTTTTGTCAGTTCTCGGACAAAGCGAATCGAAGCCATTCGGTATCAATCAGACGTTGACTTCGTTGATAACTAATTACGTATCCTGAGACTAATTGCATGGTGCGCAGATAAGCAGCTATCTAGCTTTCAATTTGTAAATATGTGCGTATGTAGAAAAGAAGAGCTCTACTCATGCAACGCCTGAGGTTTTGCTTCGTGGCTTCTCTCTGTTATTTATAAATAACTTTCATTCTGTTATATCTACTATTTAAGCGCTGTGGTTATTAACTAGGAAAGTGGGAACGACATCCCGAGTTCAAATTTCAGATGAAGGTCGTTATTTCCAGTATTTGTCATGTTTGCAAAATGAGGTATGATTTACACTATTTACATTATTCGGTCCTTATATTTGTTGCCATTTGTACGACTTTCAGCCGTTGTACGCTCCGGCCTTCTTCAGGTGCTAGGAACCGAACCCTTTACTATCATCATTGGGGTATATCATTCTCATCCTATGCGTAGAGCCTATTTTGGTAGTCATGAGTTATCTCCCTCTAACCCTTCTCAGTTACGTGTTCACCACTGATGTAGCCTGGTATTGAACTCACAACTCTTCCACTTTTACACAAATATCCTTGAAAAAATATGAACCGATATATTCTTCCTTAACCACCAGCACGCTGGATACGAGCACGCTGGCTATGAACACACTGGCTGCGATCACACTGGCTACGAGTACGCTGGCTATGAAAACACTGGCTTCGAGCACGCTGGCTACGAGCACGCTTGCTATGAACACACTGGCTCCGAAGCACGCTGGTTACGTGCACGCTGGCTTTGAACACACTGGCTGCGAGAACGCTGGCTACGAGTATCGCAGACTGGGTCCTCTAAACTTAGTAGGCAACCAAACGAATTACATTCTTTAATTCCGCCTGTCTTAACTTTCACGGTTAAGACCCACTATGCTACGTAATATTTAGCGAACCACTCTCATTCCTTTCGTATTACATTCAGTCAGTCTATTAAGTGCCATGCGTGATGCACACCTGGGCTATCATGTCTCTTTCGGTCCATGACTGACGAGGTAGATTTTCCTGGCATTTCTTTCTTCCGTAGAGTGGTTATGGAACAAAATCTGTCCTGTTATTCAATCCATAGCTGAAAAGAGAAGGTTTTTCTAATATTATTTGCGCGTAAGTGAATGCAACGAATTCAACTGGAATTCGAACTCTGCTCTCCGATTTCTCATTTTGATATGTAATTTTCATAATAGTTTTAACTTGCGAAAATTTCACGCTTTTCTTATTTTAATATTCTGATAAACCTTAATTCTTCAGTTAATTATTGAATAAACGCATGGTAAATTTTATCTATGATAATAAAATCTCCGTAGATATTCCCCTATTGCATCATTAATTATTTGAATTTAACAACTTTAACAAAATATTACAATAACAATTACAAAGTTCTTTCTCTTCTTCGTTCATATCATCCCTCCTTGCTTGCATTCGTTCTCTATTATGTTTACGGATTGCCTGTCTCTCTTTTGCTCGTAATCGTGCTCGTCTTATTCTCTGTCGTTTCTTGCTGCATCTCTTTGTTGTCTTTTTTCCATTACAGTGATTTTCTTTGGAAATATGACGTATTTACAAAATACACTTAATTTAATTAATTACAGTAAAAGCGTGACACACGTAAGCACCTAGTAATTCTCTTTTCATTTTACATAACCTGTTCGTCGTTTTCCTTCATTTATCATGCGTATTTGTATGTACGTCGTCAGCGTTTCTATGTTTAATCTTTTGTGTCTGTCTGTGCGTTCATATCTCTTTCAAGAGCGTAAAGTAGGTCGGTACTACGGTATTAATATATCGATATTTCTTATTGCAATGAGAGCAAAGGCTTAAGTATATATTTTTAAATTATTTCCTAGTTGCACTATTTCATTCCCTCAGTTTTCCTTTATTATTAAATTCGCCGTAGATAATATTTTTTCTTTGCACTAAACTGGTAATGGGCGTTTAGCTTTATTTCTACAATTTATATGCTTACCTGATAATTTTTGGCTGGTGGGGATCATCCTTTCTAAGTTGAGGCTCTGTCGTATCTTTGTCTGAAGACAGATATGCACCTGAGAAAAATTATACTGAGAGGTGACCTATCCCGGGGTACACGAGGTTGCACCACGCCATTGCACTAAAGGGGTGGATCAGTGGTCGCCACTGAGACCAGCACAGCCGCCGGTTATGGGGACTGGGCAATTTTTGGCTCGGGCTACTCACATTAAAAATCGACTTTGTGTCATATCCACATCTTAGTGGTGGGGATGAGGTAAATATATTTATCTCTACGATTAAATATCTTTATCTCTGCGATTAAATATCATTATCTCTACGATTAAATATCTTTATCTCTACGATTTCTCTTAGTGTTTTTATAGTCTTTATTTAGTATTTTGTTGTTATTTTTTTTTATCATCGTTTCACCGCAAGCAAGGCAGGACTGCCACTGGTGCGCAAGGGGTTACAGAGATAGATAGATAGAAAGATAGATAGATAGAAAGAGAGAGAGAGAGGGAGAGACAGTTCTTTAATATAAGACAGATGAGGACTAGCATTCTTAGCTAGCAACAATAATTAACCCAAACAAACTATGTAATAATCTTTAAATAGCCTTCAATAAGATTATTACATAGTTTGGGTTAATTATCTTAAAGCCAGATTATGAGCAATCTTCCACAACTACAGTTTTGGCATTATTGTTCTACTAAACAACAAATATAAGTTCATTGAAACTTACAATTAAGCCAGTGCTACTTGACCGAAACATTCTTTAACATCACTCTTTTTATATATATGAGGGGTAGCCTTCTTAGCTAGTTGCCTTAATTAAGCCAAACAAACCATGCAATAATCTTTGCAGCAAAATACCACATTCTCTTTGACCATTCTGCCACCGGGAATGTGATTAAATACCTGCTCAATTGGTGCTTCACTTTCCTACCTTCAGGCTGGGATCCATATGCAGCATATTTCTCTTGTTAAAATGATTGAAAAAGCCTAGTCAAGCAGAGACTATCTATGCAGCAGCAGCGCCAGATCAGATCAGATCTAATAGTATAGATAGATAGATAGATAGATAGATAGATAGATAGATAGATAGATAGATAGACAGATAGACAGATATAGACAGACAGATATAGACAGATAGATAGACAGACAGATATAGTTAGATAGATAGATAGATAGATAGATAGATAGATAGATAGACAGGGATAGATAGATAGATAGATAGATAGATAGATAGATAGATAGATAGATAGACAGACAGACAGATAGATAGATAGATAGATAGATAGATAGATAGATAGATAGATAGATAGATAGATAGATAGATAGATAGATAGATAGACAGATAGATAGATAAACAGATAGATAGATAGATAGATAGATAAACAGATATAGATAGATAGATAGATAGATAGATAGATAGACAGACAGACAGACAGATAGATAGATAGATAGATAGATAGATAGATATAGATAGACAGATATAGACAGATATAGATAGATAGAGAGAGAGAGAGAGAGGGACAGGGAGAGGGAGAGAGATGGTGTATACCAACGTCTGCGCGTGACCATGATTCACATATACGCGTATGAGCAGTTCACATTCAAATGGATCACCCGTTGCACATTGCCTTTCAGTCAGTTAAGTGCCCTACGTGATACACGCTTTGGAAGATCATGTCTCGAAAGAGACATGACTGACTGGGCAGAAGATTATCCAGCAGTAGGTTGCTATTGCTTTCTGCGGTAGACTGATTGCTAGCCAAGGCTTTTAGAACTCAATTTGTCCTATTATTTAACCCACAACAGAAGGGAAGAGACGGATTAATACCTTTCCCAAAGGTATTTGTGCGTAAGTCAATGCAAGGAACTCAACTGGAATTCAAGCTCGGCACCCCGATTTATCGTTCCGAATCGATATTCACTGCACCACAACGCACATTCTTGTTACCTTTGGGTGGTGATTAAATATTACTGCCCTTTTCTAACCTTGGGGTAAGATCAAAATATAGTATATGCCTTCAGGCGAACAATTATGCTTCTGTCTTCGAAGAAAACGCAAAAAAACAAATGAGGGATCCTATTCCCAGGAATTCCAACACTGCAGCTGCACCTTCTTCACTGTACCAAAGAGGCAGAATCGGAGGAATATCGACAGCATCGCGACATTGATTTTCCCTTTGCCCATGTGCACGTGGTTGAGATCTCCACTTTAGACCTTGTGCTATCTACCGAGACTGTCGGTGGAAGAATAAACAGCAAGTGCGGTATCTGTATTTTCTACCTCTTAAAATTATCAGAGATGTCTAGTCCCGGAAATTCCAAACCTGCGGCACTACCTCCTTCATATCACCAAAAGAAGAAATAGGAGGATTGCTGGATATTATTCGCAGCGTAAAAGGTGTCGCGGGTCTTAGAAATCGTTGGCTTTCGTACGGGCATTCCACATTAAAAAAGGACCTAGTTTCGCATCTCGTCTAACTACCGGGGGATGAGAAAAGTAGCTAGCAGCGGGTGGAATCAAGACGAGCATTTCCTCCTCATTTGCCCGCCTATCAGTTCTTAATATTTTCTAAACATCGAGAGCGGTATCAGGAGATTAATGACGTTCTCTTGCTATAAACCTAAATATTACTTCTTCTTTTATGTACTGTGTCCTTTCATAACATTGACGACCATGATCAGCCACATCTTCCTGTCGCTTGTAGCTCTTAATAAGTTTTGTCTTTTTTTATCTACCCCATGCCCCGTTCTGCCATCCATTTGCTCAATTCTATAAAGTACGCTACACGCTGTTTTTCTCTGTTCCTCTTTTCCTCAATCTGTCCTGAGAGTATCAGATTTTCCAAGTCCACTTACCTCATTACTTGCCCCAGTAAGTTTTCTTTTTGTTTCCATTTTTACTAAAATTTCGCCGTTGCACGGTTCATAGTATCCCCAGCTGAAGAATTGATTCGCAGAGCCCATAAAAGATTAGGAAAATCCACAGCTCTTCAAGAATGAGGCTTATGCATGTGACCAAAGATAAATTGAATTATTTAAAATTTAATTACGCAAGAAGCTTTGAGAAAACAGGAATTAGTTTATTGCTCGCTATATTTTTAGCTAATTAAATGAATCAATATTATAAAAGTCGTACTGGTTCTTTGCCTATCAAACACTGCTTGCATATGAAATTTCAAACGCGTACCTAATATATATATATATATATATATATATATATATATATATATATATATATTATTGTACACTTCATTATCTGCTTGAGATATTAGTACATTCACGAATGCGAGTGTTTTTGTTGATCTCTTTCCAACAACAACAAAATAGCATTCTTGAATATATTAATATCTCGAACAGATGTTCAAGATATCCGCATATCGTAAGCCAACATTCACCGGACAGTACCTCAATTTCAACTCCCACATCCCTGAGACTGTAAAGAAACGGATCGTCCGCTGTTTGCATAATCGAGCCAAAGTCATAAGCGGCGACCAAGAACATGAAGAGGAAATGGTCGGTATAAGCTGTACCCGACAATGTAAAACTACCTGGGATACATGACTACAGCACCAACAAACGTGGAAAAGAGGGTGCATGAGGATAACAACACTCAGAAAACAGCTTCGGTCTGCCTACCCTGTGTGAAGAGATTATCAGAGAAAATACAAAGGATCTGTGATCCATTTGACATAAGGACGACCTTCAAAAGTGGTTCTACACTTCACAGATACCTCTCCCGAGTACGACATTTAACAGAGAAGAACATGAGTAAGGACTGTGTGTATGCATTTCCCTGTAGTTGTGGAAAGAAATATAAAGGAGGCGCGACGTAGATGATTACATATTGTTGTGAAGTCTCACGTTTTTCATGATGATGGACTTGACTTGATTATACATATACTACTGCCATAGTCAGACACAGTCAGATCTGAGAGATATCCGAGAGATACCGAAAGATACCGAGGTCTCACGAAGAATACAGCGTCAGTAGTTCATAGTAGCTCTGAGCTCTACTTAGCCAGAATATTATTACTCAACACCTGTCAGCTTCCGATGTGAACATACTAAACTTACTACGGCTTCACTTCAGAGACTTGTATATATACTTCCTACTGACTGTATTGCTGGATTACTAACCTGTGTTCAAGTTTGTATCCTTTAAGTTAATATACTTATTTTTCTATCTCAAATTCTGGTTGTAGTTCATTTATTTTGTTCGGGTCTCATTCTTGGAATCCACAGCACATATGGGGTAAGAAAAAGGATCACCGTCCCCTATGGGATGAAAGGTGAATTAATTGATAGAGAACACCACTGGAAACTACGTAAACTTAAGAAATCAGCGCATATGCTAGGCCACAAAAGTTTTCAAAGTCGGCCAAGCATAAAAATGAATACAATATGATGCAAAGGAGGCATAAAATGATATCAAGACATGGAATGGAGTACAGGGAACTACACAAGGAAATAAGAAGAAAATGCAGACAGGCTAAAGAGGAATGGCTCAATGATAAATGTGCAGAAGTAAAGAGACTGAGTTGGAATAATAAAGCAGACATGCATAAAAAAAAAACAAAAGAACTGACCGCTCTTCAACAGGATGTATAAAATCCAAGGATGGAACAATCATATTGGAGAAAGAGAAAATACTGCAACGATGGGAATAATATATAAAACATATTTTCCACGGCAAGAGAGTGCAACCAATAATACGCAAAGATGGGGACGGACCGGAAATATTAAAGTGTGAAGTGCAATAGCCAAACTGAATGGAAACAAAGCAGCTGGACCAGATGGCATAATCATAGAGCTGCTAATAGCCTTGGAAGAATTTGGTATAGAGAAAATTATAGAAATAATAAATGAAATTTATAATAGTGGTGTAATACCAGATGACCTCAGCAAGTCTATCTTCATAGCACTACCAAAGAAGCTCGGAGCAAACGAGTACGAACTCCACAGAACCATCAGTTTAATGAGTCATATAACAAAACTGATCGTCCGAATCCTGATGAATAGAGCGAGAAGCAGAATCAGGCTAGAGATAGGACAAGAACAGCGTGGTTTCGTTAAAGACATGGGAACAAGGAATGCCATATTTATGATTAGGATGCGCTCTGAAAGGTCAATACAAATGAAGAAGGACTTATACCTATGCTTTATTGATTATGCGAAGGCCTTTGACAAAATACGCCACAAAGAATTGATGGAAATGCTCGGCAGCCTTGACATAATTGGGAAAGACTTAAGAGTAATCAAGAATCTTTACTGACAGCAAACCGCTTGTATACGGACAGGTAATCAATTCAGCAGATATACAGAGATAGAAAGGGGCGTAAGACAAAGATGTGTCTTTTCGCCGGATCTGTTCAACTTGTACAGCGAGAATATATTGAGGATCCTAGAAGTTATTCCTGGATTTGTCATCAGAGGCCACAATTGAAACAACCTAAGGTACGCAGATGATACAGTGCTGATAGAATACACAGAAAGGAAACTACAAGACCTCCTAGAGAAGGTAGCTGAAGAGAGTGATAAGTAAGGATTGCAAATAAACTGCAAGAAAACCGAATGCATTGTCATCAGTAAAAGGGCAGCCCAACATGCCAAATACAGGTCGGGGATACTAGAATCAAGCAGGCACAAAAAATTAAATACCTGGGAAGTGTTATAACAGAAGACAGAAAGTGCGATACAGAGATCCGAAGGCGAATTGGCATGGCGAAGGAAGCATTCCAGAAATTGAGTAAAATATTAAGAAACAGGACAATTTCGCTAGAAACAAAGAAGGGAGTACTGAATTGCTATGTGTTGTCAGTGAATGCTGGACAATATAATCAAAGATGAAGGAAAAACTGGAAGCAACTGAAATGTGGTTCTACAGAAGGATGCTGCGAATATCATAGATAGATGATGATGTTTTTGGAAAGGATGGAAACGAAAAGGAAACTAATACTGAGCATCAGGAAGAGACAGCTGAAGTTCCTGGGACATGCATTGAGGAAGGTGGGCTTGGAGAACCTGATACTAACAGGCCAGATACAGGGAAGTGGATACAGGGGAAAGCAAGGGGTAACATATTTGAAGGACCTAATCAGGTGGATGATGGAACGAGGGATGCATGGTGTAACAAAAGGTGTGCTAAGAGCCACCAGGGATAGGGAGACGTGGAAAGCCATGATCGCCTACGTCCTGAAGGGACAGGGCACATAGAAGAAGAATGGGACAAATAAATACGGAGTACTATAGAAATCATTAAATTCAAAGATATGAGCGCTGGTAAAAGATGATTCAGTCAGTCAAGTGCCATACGTGATACACGCTTGGGGCGATCATGTCTCGAAAGGGACATGACTGACTTGGCAGAATGCCATTCTGCAGTAGTTTGCCATTGCTTTCTGCGGTAGACTGGTTGCTGACCAAGGCTATAGAACCCAATCTGTCCTGTTATTTAACCAATAACTGGAGGGAAGAGACGGATTAATACTTTTCCCAAGGGTATTTGCGCGTAAGTGAACGCAATGAATTCAACTAGAATTCGAACTCGGCTACCCGATTTCTCGTTCCGAGTCGATATCCACTGCACCATAACGTAGAAGATGATTACTAAGACATTAAATTTATAATTCCCCAAAATTCATACACTGATGTCCTCAAGGACACATAGCCCAATGGATATAAGCGTTGGTCAGTTCCAGTGACATGAAAGAATTTTAGTTCAATACCTGGCTACAACAGGGGTTAACAAATAACTTAGAGAGTTGGGTTAAAGGGAGATAACTATATGGTATTCGGAAGTGACAACGCACGTATAATGAGATCTAAATAGATGGCTTGGTTCGAAAATTTTAGCACCTGAATAAGGTCAAAACATCGTAAACGTGGCAAGACAAATGAGGACAACAGTCGAAACAATTTAAATGTGAATGTTTAGTATATATTAACGTCATTTGTTATTTCAGTTTGTTTTTGTTTGTTTTTGAGGCTTAACGACCTATCAATCATTATGGGATCGTTTTAAGGTCATAACCAATGATTTTTGGGTAAGGTTATTTTATTTTGACAACATTTCTCTTTTTCACGATTCATCGGGATTTGTTTTTAAGAGCAGGGTCCCCAAGTCCTACCCTTGTTATTTAACCCATAACTGGAGGGAATGGACGGATTAATACCTTTCCCAAGGGTACCAGTGCTTAAGTGAATACAGGGTATTCAACTGGAATTCGAACTCGGTTCACCGATTTCTCATTCCGAGCCGATATCCATTGCACCACAACGCACATCCGTCACTATACGCTTACAGCACCTGGTATTCCCAAGCGGTCACCCATTTAAGTACTGACCAGGCTCAACGTTGCTTAACTTCGGTGATTGAGCGAGAACCGGTGTATTCAACGTGATAGGCCGTAAGCCTTGTTATTTCAGTCTGTCGGTTACGTGACACATGTGTTACACGCTTGTGTGATCATGTCTCTTTTGATCCATTACTGACTAGCCAGAAGATTTTCCCGCAGTAGGTTGCCTTTTCTTTCTACCGTACACTGATTGCCAAGCAAGGCTATAGAATCCAACCTGCCTTGCTATTCAGTCCGTAGCTGGGAAGAGAAGCGTATTTGCGTATAAGTGAATACAACAAATTTGACTGGAATTCGAACTCGGCTTATCGAATTCTCATTCCGGGATTTAGATTGCACCACAACACACATCGCGTTATTTAGGAAGCAGTAAAAAGAGCGGGAAAATGAAATCGGCGGGCTAAGTTCATGAAGCTCATATTCACGTCCTTGACAAAGGCATGAACTCAACTTTTCTTCTCAAGGATGTAGTTAAAATCGCCAGGAAATCTGTTTAATGTATCTTTGATAAGCAACTAATTTAAATAAAGAGCTATGGATTTGTTGTGTCGTGGCTCGTACCATGTGACATCCGGTCGCCCGGATGCATAAAAGACAATGTGCGTTTAGCACGGGATGTTCACGAACTTCGTGAAGTAACACTTTTTTTTTTTAATCGTGTCACCCCAAGCAAGGCATTCCACTGCCACAATAGCGCAGGGGTTTACATAGAGGGATTGGGTATAGGAAATATCAGAAGGAGGGTGATAGACGACTTAGGATGTACATAGGGAGAGAGTTGTAGAGAGTGGGAGTGAGTTAGTGTGTTAGGAGTTGTCCATTGACCTTACATTTAAACTCCTGGAGGTTGTAGCCGTCGGGGAAGCAAGCATGCGGTAGGGAATTCCACAGGCGGGAAGTGCGAGAAAAGAAGCTGTTGGAGTAGAAATTGCGGTTACATTTCATCGGTTTCACTGTAAAAGGGTGGGACCTAGTTGCCACTCTAGTATCTCGTGCAAATTCACATCTAGGGGGAACCAGTGATTTAAGTTCGTCAGAGCAGAAGCCATGAAAGTATTTATAGAAGAGGCACAGGGATGCCACGTCACGCCGGTGAGAGAGATACTGTAGGCGTTCAGCCAAGTCGGTATCAATCACATTACAGATTCTTCGCTGTATTTTGTCAAGAACCCCGAGGAGAATAGAAGGGGCACCCGACCAGATGTGGCAGCAGTACTCAATACACGGGCGGATGGTGGATTTATATAATTGCAGGATAGATTCAGGCGGAAAGAATTTCCGGGCTCTGTACAGAGAGCCGACTTTCATAGCTGCGGATTTAGCAATGGATTCGACGTAGTCATTCCACTTGAGGTCCGCTGAGAGTGTCAGGCCAAGCAGGCGTAGTGATTTACTCTCTGGGAGGCAAGCCTGTTCCATGCTAATAGGAGGGAGGTGCGGTTGTCTGTGGTGGTTAATTGACAGCAGCTTCGTTACCACTGCGAGAAACTGCGCGTAAGTGTAAGCGATGAATTCGAATTCCAGTTGAATTCATCGCATTCACTTACGCGCAAATACCCTTGGGAAAGGTAATAATCCGTCTCTTCCTCCAGTTATGGGTTAAATAATAGAACAGATTGGGTTCTATAGCCTTGGCTGGCAACCAGTCTACCGCAGAAAGTAAGGGGCAACCGATTGCGGGATAATCTTCTGCTCGGTCAGTCATGTATCTTTTGAGACATGATCGCCCAAGCGTTTTTCACGTATGTCACTTAACTTACATTTTTTTTTAATCATTTCACCTCGAGCAAGGCAGAAACGCCACTGATGTGCAGGGGGATACATAAATGTAAAAAGATTAATTAGAAAAGAGTGAGGAGTACAAACTAGTTAGAAAGGAACAATAGAAAGCTGAGAAAGCAGGTGCGATGACAGATACATAGGTGGAGAGAAAGGGAAGGTTATACGCGGGTGGGGAGAGAGCTAGAGTCCACTGGTTAGTAGATGAGTATTGACTTTGCATTTAAATTTCTGGAGGTTGTAGCCGTCAGGAAAGCAAGAATACGGGAGCGAGTTCCACAGGCGGTAAGTGCGAGAGAAGAAGCCGCAGGAGTAGAATTGTCTGCATTTGGTTAACCTGACTGTGAATGGGTGGGACCCAGTTGCCAGTCTGGTTGCACGAGTAAACACCTGTTGAGGAGGCATCAGTGACTGACTCTTGGTTGTACCACTCTGGTAATAAAGTAGTTTATCTACATTTCACTGTGTATCTCTTCATTCCACGATACAACAGGATTAAAAAAACATTGATGTGCCAAACTCTCCTCTGGACTTTCGAAGAACATTCATTAAAAAGCGCATTTTTTAAAAGTGCCATATCTCGTTAAGTTACTGAATTTTTCTGTCTTTTGCCAGTGTCAAGCTACCATTTAATCGAGATAAAATCAGTCATTTAATCATTTTCAGTATATGTGTTAAAGTAATGAAATTTCTTTTTATTTACAAAAAACGTTTATTTTCACTTAAACTGATTTTATAGTAAAATAAATGCGCTTTCTTAATAATTATATTTACTAGTTGGGAATACCTGATTGGATGTAAATTTTAGAGACCACTCTCTCACACCTTATCCGCTAGCGCCACCTACCGTTTGCCTACTGATCGCGTCGCTCATTGGTGGCACGGGACATCAGGCCAGCCTGAATTGTCTAACGATCTCTATCTCAGCTTAATTGGATAACAAACTATTTATTCTTATATTTCTAGTAAATATATTTTCTGCTACTGACTCGTCGATTAGGCCCAATCAATAATCTTCTATTGATTAAATTCGAGGAGAAAGTCTTCGCTGAACGGTGTCATGGGACTTTCGATGGCAGGTAAGCTTCCGGCTTCGTTTTCGTTTCCAGTTATCTTGAATTAAGGCAGCCTTGGTTATATTCAAGAAGGAAGAGAACTTACCAGTCGACCAATCCTTGATTGCCTACTGATTGGACTAACAAGTCTGTATCAGTGTTTGTATTCATTTTTTTCCTTTGCGTTCTAATTTCTTTCTTTTTGTATTTGAAGACGGCTCGTTTGGAAAAAGGAGATTAGATGTCGCATCAAAATACTAAACTCGTCATGTGCAACTTTTATGGTAAATTTTTGTTTTGTTCCCCGAAGGCCTTTACCCCTTCAAATCTTTCCGAAGCATCCCTATTTCTGTGCAAATGTATATGCTGAACTCAAATCGATAATTGTTTATTGAAGTAACCTACCTTTTTTGATGTTATCGAGCAGAAAAATATGGAACTTCTTCTCGCTGTTTATCTTACCCACTAACCACGGTTCAAAAATGTTATTCACTGCAGACTGACTTCACGCGTAGTTTTCTGCTTTTTCGGCCTTTTTACTTCCTTTTTGCAATTACAACGCGGAAAACGAGTCCTGAAACCAAACCATTCGCGGATTAATTGCTCAAAGGGAGGAAAAAGGCGAAATAAGTATCCTACGCCTCAAGTCATTCAGCGGTGAATCAGATATGAAAACGGTGGTAAGGGATGAGATATAGCCGATTTATTTCTGGTCGATAACATGAGAAAAAGGTAGGTTTCTTCAATAAACAATTATTGACTTGATTTCAGCATATACATTTGCACAGAATTAAGGATGTTTTAGAAAGTTTTGAGGGGGTAAAGGGCTTCGGGGAACAAAACAAAAATTTACCACTTTTATTGGCTTTGAATTACGTAGCGTATGGACAATGACGAGGAAACACACGTGTTATTTTTAACGAAACAAGATAAGGAATTTATTTACAAATTTACACGTTTGAAAATTCAATAGCTTGTTTCAGGACAAGTAATCAAACATTAAAGGTTAGTAGTTTCGATGAATTATCAAGAAGAAAAATGTTCATGTTATATCATCGGACAAAAAGTGAATTTCCAAGATGCTTAAAATAAATTAAGAGATTTCGTTTGTCACGTAAAAATTATACGGTTGTATTTAACATGAATAAAAAGATATAATTTAATGTACTTCTCTTAGGAGTTAAATAGAGTTCCTTGAAAATCCCCAGCTCTTATCAGAGGCTGATAATGTAATTTGAGACCGACGTTATTCACACGCGTGGAAATCTGTTTTTCTTTCTCTCTTCTTTCCTTTCTCTCCGATTTGATCCAACTTTCTCATGCTATTTATATCAAAAAGAGATTTAACATCGGCTCGTTACTTTTTCTCAGTTTGTAAGCAGCTCCCCTTTTCATTGGTCAAAGTAAATATTCACACAGGCTCTATAAATTTTGCCTTGTTCTTTCCTTCAATCCTTTTTTCTATTAGTCAAAAATAAATTTTCGCACTAGCTCGCAAATTTGAAAACTGTTATGATACCCTATCTATAGGAATGGACTCTTTCTCCGTCAATATAATACTACCTGCTTGACTTCCGATAACGCAGCTAGGACGCAGTTAGATCGCAGTCTAGTGACAGTCAAGACGCAGAGCAACTATACCGCTCGGGCTGACACTTGTATTTGCTGATTATTAATAAGTATTATTGTATGCATTGTTTTGTTATTCTAATACAGTTTGAATCTGGCTTCTTATTTCCGTGTCTTACTTCCGGGCCTAAACAGGCTACAACAACAACAACTTGGCGATGAAGCTTTCGCCACAACAACCCCACAACAAAAAACATTGAAGAAAAAAGTGTTGTTTTTATTCGTATTCACCACGCTTTCCTCGTCAAGTTTGTTACGCACTGTTTTTCTTCGTCTCTCTGCCACTCTATCCTGTCCTGTGAGTATTAGATTTACCATGCCCTCCTTACGTGCGCCAGAAATTTTAATCTCATCTTCCTGATGTTAAGTATTACTTTCCTGTGAACATGAAAGGGCGACTAGCGGCGGCTCTGGAAAAAAGAAGAAAGTGTGCAACATTTCCTTTATGTTTATACTCTCACTAAAATCTCGTCGTCGTTCAGCATTCTTTTGAAGAACCACATTTCTGTTGCTTCGAGTTGCTTCTTCATCTTTGAGAAGATTGTCCAGCAATCACTTTCATACAATTTGTAACAGTTCAATTCAATTTGTGGTGCTGCAAGACCAAAATAGCTTTAGGAAGTAACAAAAACCACAACGATTCGAAACTTCCAATAGCAACAACAGCATAACTGGTTAGCACATGCAATTACAAGAGAAAATAATGATATAATCAAGATATTAACTTTACACACTACCAACAAACAAAAGTTTGGAAGGCAATTCCCATTAATACGAGAGGCAGATTTAATAAAAAGATTCTATGAATTTCAACTAATAGTAACAAGAACTGTTTGCGCAATAAATGTATGGAAACGTCTATTTTCACTAGTACCATTTACTAACCAAATATCAGAAAATAATCTATCAAGCTTTATATACGAGGTTGCGTTGTCTCGATTTTGCTGTGATGTTGAAGCAGGACCGCTGCAAAGTCTCGTATGCAGCTATAAAATCTATGACACAGGTTCCTTACTTTACTACATCTCAATTTTCATAAGTCAGTATTTATATACAATACAACTTTTATTGTAACCTAAAGTTATGACCGAAGGGCCATAGAAAGATAACACGGACTTGGAGTTAAGTTATATACCAGAGGATGTGTCTAAA